>JAVQJG010159210.1:0-14894 GCA_036024015.1 Craterocephalus amniculus
TGGGATTCCTAGAGTGATACAGTCGGATCAGGGCACTAACTTTTCGTCACACTTGTTTAGTCAGGTCCTGAAACAGCTTAAAGTCCAACACGTTAAAGCCACAGCTTACCATCCTGAGAGTCAGGGGGCTTTGGAACGTTTTCATCAGACCCTCAAGTCCCTTCTGCGTGCTTATTGTGTTGAGTTGGGAAATTACTGGGAGGATGGCTTACCTTGGTTGATGCTTGCGGCGCGGGAGGTAACCCAGGAAAGTACCGGGTTTAGCCCAAATGAGTTGGTTTTTTGCACACAGAGTGAAGGGTCCATTAGCTGTAGTGGATGATGACTTGCGAGAGCGCGATCCACCCTGAGACCTGGCGGATTATGTTAATGGGTTCAGGAGGCGTTTATATGCAGCTAAGGAGATGGTTCAGAGTAAAATGGCTACAGTTCAAAGACAGATGAAGACCTTGTTTGATCGGCGGTCAGAGGTGCGTACCTTTTTGCCTGGTGACAAAGTGTTGGCCCTCTGCCCTGTAGTTACCTCTCCATTTCAGGCCCGATTCACTAGTCCTTATACAGTTCTCGACAGAGTTTCCGATCGGAATTATTTAGTCTCCATTCCGGAGCGGCGGAAGCAGACTCACGTGTGTCATGTGAATTTGTTGAAACCTTATTATGCCTGAGAAGACAGTTTACAGTATGCTGAAGTCCAGGCTGCTCCTGCAGGTATAGCCAGCAGGCCTGCTGCAGTGTTTGAGTTTCCCAGCACCATGGACAGCGCTCGGTCACCTACTGGAGGGGTTGACAGTGACTTGGTAACTATGGACAGTTACTTGCAGGGACGGCTGAGAAACTCTGAGACGCTATGTAACTTAGATCCTTTGTTTGGCCATTTGTCTGAAGATCGTGCTAAGCAATTGACTGAGTTGATCCACCAGTTCCCTTGTCTTTTTTCAGACACACCGGGCCGCATACACCTGCTTGAGCATGATATTGATGTGGGAGTCTCTAAGCCAATACGACAATGTTTTTACAGGGTTAACTTTGAGAAACGCAAGTACTTAGATGCAGAAGTCAAATACATGCTTGACAACAACATCGCAAAGCCAAGTACGTCCAGCTGGGCGTCGCCGTGCATTCTTGTACCCAAATCAGACAATACTCCTCGGTTTTGTTCAGAATTTTGGAAGCTAAATGCCGTTACACAGCCAGATTGTTTCCCTTTGCCGAGGATGGATGACCTGATTGATAAGGTGGGCGCCGCACAGTTTGTGAGTAAGTTCGATCTCCTTAAGGGTTATTGGCAGGTGCCGTTGTCGAAGCGTGCTCGGGAGGTGTCTGCTTTTATAACCCCGACGGGTTTGGACTCGTACACTGTAAAGCCGTTCGGTCTTAGGAACGCACCCGCGACATTTCAACGTTTGATGTCTATGGTTGTTGGTGACATGCCTGGTTGTGCCATGTACCTGGATGATGTCGTTGTGTATTCTGACACCTGGGAAGAGCATGTAGCACGCATTGCAGAGCTCTTTGGTCGATTGGCAGAGGCAGGTTTGACCATCAACCTTGCTAAGTGTGAATTTGCAAAAGCAACTGTTACCTATCTGGGCCGTGTGGTCGGACATGGGCAGGTTTGACCTGTTGCAGCGAAGGTTCAGGCTGTGAAGGACTTTCCCGTCCCGGAAACCAAGAAAGATCTTTTGCGTTTCCTTGGACTGGCTGGTTTTAACAGATGTTTTTGTCGGGATTTTTCTACAGTCGTGGCACCTTTGACTGACCTGCTACGTAGAGATGTTGACTTTGAGTGGTCTCCCATTTGTCAGTGGGCATTTGAGCCTGTGAAGACGGTCCTCCGTACTGCGCCTGTGCTGGCGGCGCCGCAGATTCAGAAACCTTTCCAGCTCTATGTGGATGCAAGCCACGTAGGGGCTGGTGCAGTGCTCACACAAGCCGATGACCTTGGCATTTGCCGGTTAGTTACTTTTCGAAAAAGTTTGACATACATCAGCTGAATTACTCTGTGATCGAGAAGGAAACATTAGCATTGATTCTAGCATTGAAGCATTTTGAGGTATACCTCAGTGGCGGAGTCGAAACAGTTGTTTACTCAGATCATAACCCACTCACGTTCCTGTCGTCATTTAAATTTCCAAACCAGCGTTTAATTCGTTGGTCCTTGTTTCTTCAGTCATTCAGTCTGGACATTCGTTACAGTAAGGGCAAAGACAACATTGTGGCAGACGCGTTGTAGCGTGCGCCACTATGTTAGATCTTGCCTGTGTCTGTCTTCTCCCTTGTTGTCCCCGTCTTTTTGCTGTCTATCCTTCAAACAGCTGAGTGCACCAGTTGCTGGGGCTGGAGCCGAAGTGAGCCGAAGTGGGTTTGTGGGGGTGCATGACACTGACTGCGATAAGTATTCACTTTGATTCACATTTAATAAAGAAGCTCTAAAGAGGTCAGGTACAAACTAAGCCTCACGTCAACTCATCTCACTTTATACCAGCTGCCATTTTTTAAAATACTGTCAAGTTTTCTGACAAATGATACCACCAAAAAAAGGTGTTAAATTAAAAAAAAATGCAAAAAATTCATGCATTTAAAAATTCCTTTTTAAAGCTATAATTACATTTCTTTAATCACAGTTGGTGCTCTATCCTTAGCATTTCAAAAGAGATAACATGCAGCTGTAAGCGTACATGCATTCAGTCTTTTATCACTTCCTAGAGTAAGAAGCAGACACGGAGAGGCTGCATTCAGCTTCTATGCTCCACATGTCTGGAACAAATTCCCAGAAAGCCTTTAAATCCAGGTTAAAGATGCACCTGTTCTCTGCCGTATTTACATAGTTTCTATTTTAAAGTCCAAATCTGCACCATCTGCATCTTTTGAGCTTGAATTTTTAGACTTAATTAAGTTTTAATGTGATGTCCTTTCTTTCTCCCGTTCACTTTTCTTCGATTTTAAATGACCTCTGTGCTCTGCTGTGATGCCTTTAATTTTTTATGTAAAGCACATTGAATTGTCTTGTACATGACATGTGCTATACAAATAAACTTACCTTACCTTACTTGCCCTATACATGAGGTTGTTGTTCAGCGTATGGGTGTTACTACATCCTCTACAAATGAACTTACGCAGACAGCACCGAGGTGATCCTCTTTGCAGCAAAAATCCAAAAAGACAGACGGTGCTCCAGGTTAAAATAACTGACATAAAAATGTCAAACCCAGAGGAAGCAACCTTGCACTCTTCTTTTTTCTCCCTCTGTTTCTTTTTTTAAGCTGATTTGAATTTCATATAAGTTGCAGAAACAAAATCACCTTTGATTCTGCCTGCCATATTGTCCATGAACAGCTCGCCCCCTCTGCAGGGGCAGATACCAAAGGAAAGGAGCACTGTGATATATCAGTAGCAGTCTAGGTTACAACAAAGCTCCCTTTTGCCCAGGTTTACCACAGATGCCTTTGAGTTTAGATTTTTTAATGTGGCCCTTAGATCTATCTTGGCCTATAAAAAACATGTCATTTTATTCAAAGAGTACTTTTTACACTTTTAACTAAACATAAAAGTGGATTCAAAGTAAGACAGAACAACGACTTCTTGTATGTCGCCTATATTGTCTGTATGTCACAACATAAAAAGATGCTGAAGTAACTTCCCGGTAAAAACTATTTATCTTGTTTCATTGTTTTGTATTTTAAAGCTTCCTAGGCTTTGCTGACACTGTGACAATGTGTGACAAACTTTGCAGAGTTAGAGGCTCACTGGTAACATTTCATGTTTTCTTAGTCAAAATATATATTAAAAAAACATGCAACAAATATGTGCATTCCTCCAAGGAGGTTTCTTTGGCATCAACTCGACACTGTCAACATTTTACATTTGCAAACAAAGTGTTGCTTTTCCATTGCAGCTAAAGCTACTTAGCATGCCGAAGGAAAAAAGAGAAACCATGCATGCAGGGACATCAAGCATGCTTTAAAAAAATGCAGCATCAGTGCGACTCTCATCAAATATTCATCTCATGGCTGCTTCAAACCTGAGTGTAGAGAGTTGTGATGAATAATTAACTTACATGAACATGTAAAATTTATTATTTTTCCATCAAATTTAGACTGATAATGGAAATTTGGCACCAATGCCCAAATTTTAAAAGGTAGAACTAAATAACCTTTCTAACAATTTTAAAAGTCTTACTTTATACTGAGGGAAACTTCTTACAGTAGTTTTCTGGATTAGTTCTTGAGGGACATTGAATGTCTGTCTTTGAATCCTGGCTGCTTTTTATTCTCTTCTCTGTCAGGATGATCCCGCACTGCTTCAGTAATATTGAGGTCCAACCTCTGGGGAGGATTTATATTTCTGTCACACCTGTTGCTACTGATTTTTAGACCAGTTCTTGCATCGTGTAAAATGCTTCTTTTCCCAGTTTCCCTTCCTTAAGAATGACTTCTTGCAATGTATCTCTGAGGTCCTTTCTTAATATTTCATTTATCTAGTTCCCTCAAACTTATTTTAGGGGATAAGCTAAATATCCCATACTGACACCGATCCGTCCTCCCACTTTTCCCGCGGGCCAAAACTACCGCCAGTAAAACGGCGCAGCGAGCATTGCAGCCCCACGTTTGTGTTTCGACTAATGGTGCATTTCAGCTCTACACAAATGTGGAAATTTTCATACTCAAATTCAGGACTTCTTAATAGAATCCCCTGTGAACACAGACCTCCAACATAGAAAAGGTGGATCAATCTCGCCGACCCGACATAAAACTCTGCTATCTCCTGCTGAGGTAAACAGTAGCTGCATGTTCTGTGGTACCTCTGTAAGGCTGGGCACCTAAGCTTTGGAATACAGACTGAAGCTCACGTCCAACACATCATGTCCAGTTGAACTGGCAAACACACTCCCCAGGGTCTTAAAGAGACCATCATTTGCGCCTGTGTCCATGGTGTAGGTGATTAACTTACGTTTTTTTTTTATTTGGAGTATTTAAAGGAGTAGAGATGTTTCTGGGTCCTTCATCGGGTCTGCTTGTAGACCAGAAGCATCAAACTCCATTCCTTAAGAGCTGCTATCCTGCAGATTTTTGTTGTTCTCTGCTCCAAAACACCTTAATCAAATCAAATCAAATCATCTTTACAATGACCCATTAGATTCAGTCGGGTGTGCAGGAGCAGGGAAAGTCTGAATCTTTTGTTCTAAACAGTAAATGTAAATTAATTTACTCTATAAATAACAATAAATATAGATGTAAATACAGTATTTTCATACATACTTATACTTACTATTATTAAATATGATGTTATGCAAATGTTTAAATAAATATATTTTGTATAAGGTGTGAAGTTTTGAAGGCTTAGTGGCTCTCGGGACAACAGTTTCATCCTGTATGGCTGCTGATGATCAGTATTTGTTTTACAGTTTTCAGTGTTGTTTATCCAGTGATCTCAAATAAGAGTTCTATGATGGTTTTTTTGGCCCAAAGACTATTGAGAATCAATTTTATTGTCAATCGAATGTCCCGGTTCAACGAAACTTTTTTCCAGTACAACCCGTCCTAGAACAGACGAACATTAACAACAACATTAACAGGACCAGGTAGACTGATGCTACAGCCGTGACCAGCGCTGACTGTTGCAAGAATAACTGCTTAAGCTCTAGTTAAGGACGAAATTACACAAAAATTACTTAATGAGTCACAATCTGGGCTGACAGTTTGTCCCCCCCAGTTCAAAAATCATTTCTGCGACCCTGAGCCATACCACACTGAGAGGTATCAAGTTTTTTTCCCCCTTTTTTGTTTTATTTTCTTTTTTTTTACCTGCCTTTTTGGAGTACGACACCTCTGGGAAAGTAGCTACATAATTAATGCCATGGTGCCATCAAAACCAGGCAGAAACACCTATATTTCTAAGGTCAGAAAGTCATAGTTTCACTGCAGTTAAAGCGGCAAAAAAGAAAACGAATTCCTGTGAAAATGGTCAAGTACAAGGATTAGACAGAAACAAATGAAAAAGAAGTCAACGTCCAACAATAAAAACAAAGTAAAACGGCAAAACTATTGTTTCATGTCAGTTTAAAAGCAAATAACAAAAAAATAAGACTCGGAAGGAAATGAGGCTTAAAACATTTAACTTGTGACAGTTCTCCAATGCACGTTGCTCAAATGACTGTAAATGACGCAAGCACGTTTTGTCTGTCTGGAATTCCAAAGCATGGTCTCCAAAAGTACGAGCTCGCGTATATAAAGATGTGAGGTAGAGCAGGTAGCCCGTCCGTTTATAAAATCCCTCCACTGACTTCATGTCAGTTTTGGAGGTCAATTCATTCATCATCAAATTTCTCAGTGGCTCAGCACATCAGCACACATCAGCTTTAAAAATAGTTGCTTCTGGCTTTCTTTGACCCACTGAGACTGACTTTGTCACCCAGAACTAAGACCTTTAAAAAGTTAATATTTATTTGTTTTCTTGTTTTTCTTATTTTCATTTTTGACAGAGGAACATCTTTGTCTTTGCACATTTGACCAGTGGTTCATCCTGCCACTAAGGACTTCAGAAACAGCAAAATGCTACAAAATACCATCTTTCATTTCACCTTTCAGTGATCAGTTTGCACCTTTTAGCTGATTTTTCTGCCCCCTCCCTGTGAGAAATGAAAAGATAGAGACAAACTTGTGTTCGCCTTTTAATCAAACCTCAATTGTTAAACTAAAAAGGGAAGTAAAATCCACTCACTCTACGTGATATACATTTTCTCCATCTTTCTGCCACACGTAGGTCATGTTGGGGGGGTCAGCCACTGCCTGGCACTGCAGATGTGCATTATGGGACATGTTCAGAGAGTTGTTTTTGGGGGGGATGACAATGACAGGTGGACCTATAAGGAGAAGGAGGTAAAAAAAATTACTTCAACAACATTTTTATTATCTTTTTAAAAGCTGATCATTTTAATAATTGAACATTTTTAATAATACTCATCGGTCATGTCAAGTGGTTGATCTAACTAAAGGTACACTCATGAATTAGTCATGAAAAGCATCAAAATATGTAAATAAAACTGCAATCTTTTGATTCTCTCTCGGATCCTTTAAAAGTTGAGTTCTGGTATGAAATGATAAATACTCCCAAACTATCTGGTGTCATGATTGTCCTTTCAGGGTGGCTTTTATTGCAAGATTTCTCCATATTCATAGCAACATAGCAAACAAGATCACAAGGCAAACTACTTCTAACATTCTCATGTTTTATACAGCCTATGATCTAGAACACTCTTACAGTAGTTTTTCATGTTGAAAGTTTTCTCATAATCAAACACAAACAAAAGCAACTGCCCTTTCAAAGCCATGACCTGGATATAATTTAAACCCAACATCTAAATATTAAAGTCAGAAAATGGTAGCCTGTATGTTAGTGTAAATTAAACTTCAAATATCAGGTTGTCTGAGTAAATCATTGAACAACTTGCTATCTCAGCACTGTAAATCCTTCATTTGCTTTCATTATATTGTGACTCAAGACCATCTAAACCAGAGAGAAAAGGGTGCCGTCTATATAAAATCAGAAGAGTTGAGTACCTAAAAATCCCATTTTATAACCTAAAGATATGGCTAATTCAATCTCAGTCTTTTCTTGAACCTGTTATGGCCACTTCTTCGAATGTTCTGTGTTTTAATTTTTTCCTGCTTTTATTATAACTTTTATTCAACCAGATGAATCAACTGAGAACCAATTCTCATTTGTAATGACGACATGGGCCAGTGGAAACAAAAAACATACATTAGATCTTACAAAATAAATGAGTCAAGTTACAAAATATTAAATAGAAGATAGATTATGCTGCGCTCAAACAGAGCACGTAATGCTGAGATTATTAGAAATCATTAATAGATCAATGCAGTGGTACACAAACTGGGATTCACAGCCCAACATTGGGGTCCTCAGATAATCTGGAGGTTACCACGTCATTGTGAAAAAACATACAGACTGGACCATAAGTTTCCACTTAAGAAAGATACTTTTTTTTTGTTGGACATTTTATATATAAAACGTTTAGCAAATTTCCCAGCCATCAGTGTAATTTCTAATTTATTGCTCTTTCATCAAAAGCATCTTCTTTTGAATCAAACATCACACATTTTCCAATGGAAAGCTATGGTCCACCCTGTTGATTACATTTATCAAATAAGTTTGAGATATTTGTCAAGGCTGTCAAAATTAGTGTGTTAATGTAAAGAAATTAATCTGTGAAATTAGCAGGTTCTTTTTTTTCTAAAACCCTGTCCTCTCCATAATCATACAAACAAAGTTATTTCTGGTGCTGTTCTAAAAATCTGAATATAGCATTATCTCTTTGAGAAAAAAAGCTGAATTTTGACATACGAGTGCTTTGTTAATGCTGTTAATATAATCCAACAAAAAACACTTTATCCTAATTTATGTCGATTCTCACAGTTCCAAACCTTCCAATTGGAGGATGGCCGCAGGACGACCCATTTGATATATCATGAGGGGATACATCTTATATTGGAAAGACGGGGTATTCCATGACTGAAAATGATAATAAGAGCTGTAACCTTGTGAATTATTCTTTGTTGTATAATTAAAAATAAAGAGAGAGAGGCTACAGTAGGTGGGGGTGGTTTACACCAGTACTTCAGTTTAAACTGAATAAAACAATATATTTAAAAAGTAATGATATGCATAGTTGCAAATCTTAAAAGTGATCACAGGCTCCAAAGAAATTGAATAAAACTTGACTTATGGCCAAATGATCATTTAAAAAAAGCTTTTGGCTGAGTAACCACTAAATTAAACAACTATGTCACAACTTGGTGCATTTTCCAGACTTTGCCTATAGTAGTTTCTTGTTCCCCGGTTTTACATGTTTACACAGTCCAACATTTTCCTGTCAGTTGCATTTTTGTGTTCTTCACATCACAGCTTCCAATATTATTGTTTCTCTTTTATTATTTGCCGGAGTTTATTCCCCGTGCCTTGCTTTTTGTTATTAAAGGCTGTCTCTTGTGTCCTGCGAGCGAGTCCTCTTTTCACCCCAATGACGAAGGGTCTTTGCAAACATCCCTACAGTCCTCCATGTTGCCAGTGCTTTTCTTTCTCTCTCTTTTGTGTTTCTCATCCTTGGTCCTCACCTGCCGTACTTTGAAAAACCTCAAGTAAAAGCATCAGTGCTGTTAATTCATCTGATGAAAATATCTATCTAGCTTACTGGAAATAATAAAGACATGCAACCGAGTGACGATAGCAGTTAAGTTTACGAATCACTTTTTACAAAATGAGCGTTGATGCATGAGCTAATACAAACCAAGCTAAAGGTCAAAAACGAACAAAAGCAGAAAAACAGCTTAATATAATCTATTAAACATAACCTTTAAAAAATAATAATGCCACAATATTCTCCAGACCCTGTTTTGTAAAATCTAACATTATTGTCTTGAAAACTAATAGCACGAACGGCCTCCCATTTATCTGTGGTGCCAACCTCATGCTAACACGCAAGCAATTTGAAAAGAGCTAATAAGGCTTGCCTGACACATTACCTGCCTGAAGTACACATAAGCAACAACATAATCTCCATGTTAATCAGGTTTATAATCATATAGACACCATGGATATATGCATAAGTGACAGTTTAGAGGTTGCTAAAGGCTTTTACCCTGCTTTCATCTATTAGTCTTCCCTAATCCATCCATGTGGCAGCCCTGCAGCAAAACGCAGCCAAAGCTCAGATAAAGTGAGGATCGTGTGAGGATTATTAGTCAAAATGTGACCACTGCAACTCCGAAATCCCTAAATTAAAAGTGAAACCTTGATGAGGCTGCATTGCCAAAAACACCGTGCATCCTCCCTGTGCACCGCGCTTCAGATGAGTCCCGCTTCTCTGGAGGAAAAGCTGCAGTAGGAGTTGGAGTAGGAGTACAGGAAGAAGTCAGAAATAAATCCCACAGTGTATTATGCAGTGCTGTGTCGGTGTAATCCAATAATACACAGGCGCCTATTTGCATATTCTTCGTGTATTTGTCCTTTAACTGGACTGGAAATCAGCAACCAGAAATCTGTCAAGAATCCGGGGGAATGCTGATATGTTCACCAGGAAGCATACATTTATCCATCTTTATATTTTAAACACATACTGTACCACTGAAAAGTGATATTACTGCTGCTTCTCTGAAAGCTTATCCCATCAGTACCGCCCTCCCAAATCCCAGATCTTATCATCTTTCATATTATAATTCAGAAAATATTAACATATTGACAAAGTAGGGGCTGAATCCACTTTGAGTTAGTATTTGCGCTCTGTTTCATGATGCAAGAGGGAGAAAGACACATGTAGATGACTGTGGCTTTAAGCCAGTCAGGCGCAGAGACATCACAGCCACTGAGCGAACTGGCAGGCAGAAAGACAGACGCACAGAAAGACAGGCAGTCAACAACTGACCTTTGATCTTCACGTTTGTCACGCGAGTCACGTTCCCCTCAGAGTTGGAGGCGTGGCAGGTGTACAGTCCTGCTGTCTGCGCGCTCGCTGCTGCCAGAGATAAGACTCCTCCCTGGCAAATAGGATGCGACAGATAAACTGAGAGTTGGATGGATGCAGACAATGGACAGATGATTAGACATGATACTGTAGGTATATAAACAAGTAGAGAGACGGAATACAAAAAGAGTAAGACAGATAAGAGTTGAGAGGGATGCTCAGGACCACGAGCCAAAGCTTCATCGTAGCCAAACGGCTCAGTTTTAAACCAAATGGCTGCAGCTTATCCAGTTATTGCTTTGCAGGCTTTAAATGTTGAATTTTACAATTAGGTCAGAGCTTTTGTTTTTTATTTAAGGGTTAAACATTCAAATTCCTGCAGCAGCTTATTGGATAAACAAGTCTGAAAACCTGGAGAAAGCCTGTGGGTTGGATTTCCTTAGTGTATGTATCATTCACTCATATTTACTGAAAGACTTCAGGACAACTGCACACATTATAAATGTAGACATTGTAAGGAAAAGACTGTAATGTATGTATACTTAGAGCGATATTTATTTTCAATTTACAGTATCTTTTGGTGGCAACAACAGCTGTGAGTTGCCTCAGGAATTTCAATTCAAGAAATAGTATTTCATTTTTACAAAATAGTTACTTTTTGTGAAGCTTTAGATAGTAGATCTGGTAGGGCTGATTCATTGCAAACTAAAAAAAGAGCAAAAACAACCTGTTTATGTCCGCTTTGGTTTAACAATGTGCTCTTCTGTAAGCTGATCAGATTTAGAGAGCGTATTTACTTCACACCATCAGCTCAGAGTGGAATTATCCAGCTTCCTCTTTATCTCCAGTCAGCTTCCAGTTTAAATCGTGCTGCATCAACTCCACCTTAGAAATGGAAATGGAAAACTCTCCCGTTTTCTTATTCTCCCAAATTTACAATTTACAAAAGAATTTGTTTGCTTTTTGCCATTAAGTCCTGTTTCTTACCAGCAGGTAACAGTTGACTTGATACAAAAATTAGATAATTATGCTCAGCAGGCACTTTTTTCAGTGATTAGAAAATGTGATATTTTATAGTTTTTAAAGAATGAATTAGAAATGTGGGCCTGACATTTGAAATCACATGCATGTTTTATAAAGTAACAGCATTACAGTACATCTGTCAAGGTTTGTCCATACAGGCCGCAGTTAAAGGGATGAGGTGGAATTACAACCTGGTTTTTGAAAGGATTTTTAATTGTCTGACTGGCTGTTAATCCGAGTTGGTCTGTGGTGTGATGATGGTTCAATGACTCACAACAGGACTGCGTCTGAAGTAGGAAATAAATATGACTGCATGTGGGTGAACAGGGGGAAAAATGCAAGTATTTAATAACAAAACCACAAGTTAAGTATTTTTCTCTCAGTGTGACATACAGCTTGGTTTGCTGGTTGCACTAGTCTGAGTTTATTTACGTTATGCTTTCTCAAACAAAATAGCGTGCATTAACCATTATTACACGCCATTTGTGTGCAAACCCATATTTGCCTTGTAGTTTGAAGCTGTAATGCAAATCTCAAATGAGACACACAGACTGGAAAAGAGAAAAGAGGATCATTCCACATCTTATGCCGCTATAAAAAGTGCTGTACATTTATGTTTCAAAAGAGCTGTAGGATTGTATTTCTGTTGTATTTTAACCAAAGCATGTCACATACAGGACTCCAAGACCTCAAAAAAGATATAAATTAGTAATAGTTAGTGGTATAATAAAGTCATGCTGTGCCTCCTTTTAAATGTCAAATGAAAACGGAAATATAGCATTGAATATTTTTCTTCTTTTTTTAGCCTATTAAAGATTTCCTGAGAAAATCTCTGGGTATGTATGTCTCCTCGGTTTGGATTTCTGGACTTAATATAAATTTTCAGTAAAAAATTAAAGTTTTTTAGCCCCACAGAGATCAGTACAGGCGACATTTTCTAAGCATACACAAATTTGCTGTTATGATTCACACAAATCACATCATCTGCAAACCTGCATGAATATATAAATACACACATTTGTACACACCTCATAATTAACATCCTGAATAACATTGCCATCTTTTAGCCAGGTGATGGTTGGTGAAGGGTTGCCGGTAGCAACGCAGGCGAGCGAGACATGACTTCCAACCAGGGCCTCCAGCACAGGCGGCGGCGTTTTCGTGAAGGTGGGCGGGGCTACAGAAAACAAGACATTAAGACCAAATTTAGACCTCAGCCTTCATCTGTCTATGAATAGGCAGGTAAATCATCTACATCACAAAGATCTCAATAAATAACTCCAATATCAGGTGTGGACCTTCATTGAACAAGACAAACACTTTCCTCGAAACAGCAGCATAAAAAGGGAGGAAAGGAGACAATTAATCTCTTTCTTGTCCCTTTATTTGGATCAATTTCTGCCCAGCTTGACAGCAGCGCGGCCTTGTTTGTTAAGCAGCATCAGGGTATGCCAAGTTTACCCCCAAGATGTGCTATTAGTTCACAAACTGAAGTGAAATTGCCAGATTTGTCCAAGTTAAAGTTTTGCTGCTGCTACAGAAGGCTCTGATCTCATTAAAAACATTTGTAGAGCTTCCCTTTTAATGTCTGCAAACCCTCCAAACATGCAACTTCTCAAGACTCAAATCCTTATAATACTTTTCGAACATAAATAACAAGGTATGTTTCTTTCCTGACTGCCTGAAACTAAGATTGTGTATGTTTATGATGTAAATAAAAACCACATGTTCATTGCGTAGTTCCTAGCATACGAAGGCCACTGGCAGTTTCATTTGTTGAGGACATGAGCAAACAATAGGTGAAGAGCAAACCTGCAGGGCATGTCACAGAAGGCCTCAAGTACACCGTCAGGATGTGTTATCACTCTCATCTCTAACCTGACTCTCACACAGCCGAGCTCAGAGAAATGTCTCGCTCGGCTTTGATCTGCGGCGTGCTGTTAATTCTGTCTGTGTGTTAGCGCGTGGAATCACAGCAAAGGTTTTCCAAAATACAGATAAACTTCAAAGCGCTAAAATATAATGATGTATATTTCATATCAAGATTTAATATTTAAACCCATCAACAAGTATGATCTTAACTCCACAATTGTGAGCCATCACAAAACCTCAGAGGATATGAAAGTTATCCATATTCGCTAATTGGTGTGGAAAGTTTAGACGCTTTTTTAAAAGTTCTTTTAAAAATGTTTTTAAAAAGTTTAAAGAAGCATATGTCAAGATTTTGGTGTCAAAAGAATTGCCTTGCAGAATAAGTCAAAAAAGATATATGAAAGTATTATGGAAGATTTAAACCACCCGAAAAGCCTAAAAGCATTAATTTGATAAGATTTTCTATGTAATAAATAAATCAATCAAACCTATAAAGCTAATATTGTCTCAATATAATTTGAATTTAAATCTAAAGAGCAAGAACTGCTATTACAGAGGCACCTAGACTCACGAGCAACTTAAGTATCTTTGCTCAAAGCATGAGCATTGCTACCAGTATGAAAACACGAAGGGTTACAGGCAATGACCCCTTCACTTCATGCCATTAAAGATTTGAACAATCATATCAAGTGCAGGAAGGGATCAAACTTAAATCAAGATCTGCATAAACTGAAATTTATTTTTCCCATCAGTTGATGATCAATACAGCTTTATTTATTTATTTTTTCCAAGTGATTGACAGAGTCATATTATCTTAAGCTGTGCCATAACAATATGTTCTACTTGGTCATTTTGTCCTGACAATCACACCTCCAAAATACGGTAGTGGCAATTTACAATCTATATTAGCCTTTCATTCCAATTTTTAAATGTGGGTACAAATGCGAAGTCCGTTTTATCCTTTTCTACTGCCAGTAGTTTATCTTGTAGAATTATCAGTAAAATAACTATCACTTACTCCTGGATGGGCACAAACCTCTAAAGGGCTGATAAGCCTAAAATGGTCAGAAAGAGATAATAATCCCTTAATGCCTGCTTTATTTACAATTTTATTAAACTAAATACTCTACAAAAACCAAATAAAATAAAATATTAAATAAATATTGAATTAATATTAATCGGGACATAGAGATCAACATATGTAAATTAGTAAATAGCTATATAAATTGAATAAAAGCAAATTAAATTAGATTTTTAAAAAGTCAGGAGTGATTTGCTGTAAGTTTGCTACAACAGCCATCAAGGGGTTAGACTGCACTGGTCCACAGAGCACAGCTTAGACAGAAAATCAGCTATTAACTGTTTAGTGCTGTGATGGTTTCCGACACCATCACAGCACTAAACAGCTCTGGTCAAAGTGTTAAATGACATTAGGTTGAACACTGATTCTGGTCAAGTTTCAGTCCTGGTTCTGCTGGATCTCAGTGCTGCCTTTGATACGGTAGATCACAGAATCCTG
>JAVQJG010159219.1:0-17453 GCA_036024015.1 Craterocephalus amniculus
TCTCGGTTTATTTGGCTTTTGTTGTTCCCTGAAAAGCCCAGTGATGTCATGCCTCCATTGTCACCTGTTCATTTACTTTTGTAGAGGAGGGCATCGGGGTATTGATTAAGGTTTGCGACTGTGTTAGCAGCTCTGCTGGTGTGTAATATAGGCCTTGAGGCTATTCTGTCTTTCCATTCAGTCTCACGAGTGCTTTCCAGACCTTGTAATCTTAATTAAATATGCAACTTTTGATCGCGCCAGAGTCACTATTTTTGAATTTAAATGTGGTCACACATACCCCCGTCTCCTCAGCTGAGAGGAAAAAGGAAACATTTTGAATGTTAATGGAAAATAGAGAAAAAGAACAAAGAACTGAATTGAGACTCTTCCCTTTTCAATTTCCCTTGTTAGCCTCCTGCTGCATCCCCCTTATAGTTTTTTTTTTCCAGATGAATTTTATGATATTTTCCTCCCCTCCCCACCGCATCCCTCCCTCTTCCTCGCTCTCTCACTTCTCGGCAGTTTTCCCCAGACAGGTTCCACAGTGTTTTAGAGGGGATGGATTTAATTGCTCTGTGGGGATTGGTTGGCTGTGCCGGGCTCGGCTGTTTAATTAGTGTACCCTGCCGGGATTGGTTTAATGCTTCATGATCTTGAAATTGTCTGATTGTTCAGCCCTCTGGGGACTCTCCCTGCCTACGTAGGCCAGCAGGTTTAGCTAAACATCGCTCCAGGCTTTTTGCTGTATGCGGCAGGAGGGAGATATGCCTAAAGAAGTGGAATTTGGTTAAGGATGGGGGGAGGGAAGGGGGGCGGGGGGCATCTTCTGGGGCGAACCTGAAGAGATCCCTGTTGTTGAAGTGGACGGTCAGATTCTCCTGAGTGCTTCAGAGGACTGTGCATGCTCACATTGCTTCGTCTCAGCGTAACGCTGAATGGAAATGATCACATCGACTATTAATGCAGTCATAATATTTAGACTGTGAGTCGCTACCATAAGCAAGCATATCGTTTTAGCTGAAGTCAGTGCATGTGCTTCTCTGTCTGGCTTCCATATTGTCCACATTTGTTGTGAATGAATGTCCTGTTGGGTGTATTTTGGCTGGCCATCGGCATCGTCCCTCATTGATCTCTGGAATTAGTCGCTTCACGAAGAGCAGATTACATCCGTGCAAATGGGCGGCGGATGCGTTGGCGCCCCCTCCGTAGCCTCGTGCAGCACGCCCTTGGTTTTGGTGCAATCATGGCGATGTTGACCTCAACGGTAAACGGGCTTGGGATCAGATCAGAGGAAAGGGCTTCGGTCCCAGCGCGCACAATGCCAACCGAAGGCTAACCTCATTCCGCTTCATCGGGGCGATCAAGCCCATTCGCTCAAGGAAGTCAACCTTGAAGTGTATGAATCTGCAGAGGATGATAATAAGAACACCTTCCCCTGCCTCTCCGCGGCGCCCGGACCCTGTAATGTGTTTGTCCTCACAAAGACTGATGACCGAGTGTTTTGCAGCAACAATGATGACTTTTTGTCTGCGCGTTAGGAATCCTCCAGGTAGATGCCACACAGATTTTGCAGCATGCAGTTGTTGATCAGATCCTCTGCGCTGCACCCAGGAGGGGGGGGTTTCTCATAGGCCCTGAGTTTATTAATGTGTTTACACCCTCCGAGTCACCAGGCGGATGCATATGATTACTAAGGTGACAACATGGCAACGGAGTCGCTGCACCCAGGGCTCTAGCCCCTTTCTCTCTGGGGGAGATGCCCTGATTACAGAGAGATGTGCTGCATTCGAGGGCCCTCTCTATCTGTAGGGATTGTTTGTGCAAAGACGTTAAGGGGTTGTGAGTAATCAGAGAACGGCTGTGCAGACAGTTCTTTAATCTCTTTACTATGAATGTTGTTCAGCCGTGTCAGTAGTATGATTGGTGTAACTGGGCGTACATTTACTGCTAAATAAGGTTTGGAGATATTCCTGGTTTCCTGTAATGTTTAACGGGGAAACCGCGACTTGATTGTGCTTCATAGCTAAAGTCAACAATGCTGCTCTTTCATAAAAAAGCCCCGAGACGTAATATGGCAGGCCGCCTCCTCCTTCGGATGGAAAATATTATTGCATCCGAACCCCCCCACCCTTCCCATTGGGCGCGTTGTGAGTTCAGCATCCGTCTAGACGTGCGGCATCATTAACCTGCCACGACCCCGGTCCCTGATGAGTTCACTCTCACATCCCCTGCAGCTCGGCGTGAGCAGCCCTCCTCCGGTCCGCTGGGAACTGGGGCTCCTCTGGACTGGCCATTAGAGCCACTAGCCTCCACTGGCAGGCATTAATAGGCCAAGTGGCCAGAGCCTCTCCCAGACTGCTGAATAATTCAGACCGTCTGGGTCCTGTCTGGTCCCGGGGCGCAGGGGGATGTGAAGTGGGGAGCAGGGTGCTGGTGGGAGGGGGGGGATGCATAGAGGTGCAGGGGTTAATAACAGGTCTGCCTCTGTTTCCGCAGCTGCTCACACCCCCCCCCCCCCCCCCCACCCGGAACCTCTCGAAAAACACCCATCCCCACCTCACATATGAAACAATCCTATTCAGTTGATTAGATTTTTCAAATGGATCAATTTTTAATCAGCGGAGCATCTGACTACGGTCAATAGCTCCGCGGCGGGGAAGACAGTTGCTGGACAGCCGTCTTTATTTACAGGAATGTTTGCTTTTTACTGTATGCAGATGGGGGGGCGGGAAACGGCTAACTCAGATTGTTGCAGCATTGCAGTCCCTCCTGCCTCTTCATGCATGTCTGCAGCGACAACATACCACCAAGGCTGCAGCAAATTCGGAAGGCTCCGCTCTCTGACCGGGGCCCTTTTGGAAGATTAGCCGCGCATATTTATTCACAACAGTGCAGAAAGATGGATTAGCTTAACATCTTTCCCTGCTGCCCAAAGAGACATCTTTTACCTAATTTGCATCTGCATGAGCTGGATTGAGGAGCTAACAAACTAGCTGTAATGCTGCCATCAAACTTTCATGGGGCTGTGGGGAGATCCTAACATGTTAAATAATGAGGAGGCCATAAACTTAATGTTCAGAAGCGCTCTGCAACTGCTGACGATGCCTAGTTATGACTCAATATGTAGGCAGAATTATGGGGAGATAATCCTTCTTCGGAGTGCTACTCGGCTGGGCACATCTGGTTTTTAAACACCCCACTCCCAAATATTGTGTGATAACTTCCTGAATGCAAACGCAGAGTGTAAAGCGTGCTGACGGCAGGCGCTTTGCTCAGTCTGTAAATTCACAGGTGATGTGAAACGACTCATTACATGGGTGTTTGTTTCCTCCCGGCTCTCATGAAGTCCTGCCCCTCATCACATTCAGGTTAAGGTCTGGACTCTGACGGGTCATTGGAAAACTTTAATTCTTTTCTTTGTCAGCCGTTTTGCTGATTTGCTGAGAAGTTTATAATTTATTCAGTGACTACAAGTTATTCAGGTCCTGTAGCTGCAAATCATTGGCCCTCCACCCCCGTGCTTTATTGCTGGTATGAGGTGTTTGTGCAGCTCTGCTGCCAATTTTAACTAAAGGTCTCCACTTTGATTTTCTCTGTATGAAGGACGTTTATCCAGAAGTCTTTCCAGAAGGTTTGTTCAGATATGACTTTGCAAACCTAAGCTTTTTCCATGCTTTTTGTAGAGAGAAGAGGCTTTCTCCCGCAGCCTTTGCAAATACACATATATGTTTTTTTAATTATACCTTCACTTTAACTTTAACTTTAACCTTTAACATGCTGAATGAGGCCAGTGGAGTCTGAGATGTAGCTAGAGTTGCCTGATTGATTGTTTTAGAAATGACCTTATATCAGACTGATCCGTAGCAACAGTTATTTATCTATCATCTTTGCTGATGTCTTTCCTCCTTGGCAAAGATTTAAAAAACATCTCAATGCTTCAGACCACAAGACTAACAAAGCTTTTGCCTTCATAGAGGCCCTGTTATATGCACTTCTGATGAATTAATCAAGAGCTTTTGATGAGCAGCGACTACCCTCCTGACTCTAAGTTCACTCACTTAGCAGCCGGCTATCATCAAGCTAAGGACCAGATGTGTAAAAGCTTTACATTTAGTAAAGTTGTAATTTTGTTTCCACATAATTGTGACATTTAATGATTTGGCCCAGATGTTGAAATCAGAAGCATGCAGTCAATAAATTAATGTATATTATATTATTCAGAAAATGTAATTGCTACTGTGCCCTTCTAAAACTATTCCAGTAAACAAGGTCAAATGGTGCAATGTTGTCTAAAATCAATATACTTCTCTCCTGGAGGGGTTAAATCAATTCATCAATGTTAAAATAAAGATGAATTTATGTTATGACAATACAAACACTCTTGAAAATATGAATTGGAAATGTACTTTACTCTTCAGCTCTTAAGTACAAAAAATGTAGAAGTCTTGGTGTCAGTTTCTCTGACTGGTGGCAGGAACGGCTGCTTTGTGTTACAAGGTTTAAGCATTTTGCATAGATCCACAACTCCAGTCATGGCAACTGCATAGTACTCTGTGTTCGCAAGGTAGCTTTTTGACGTTCCACGAGACTTTTGCCGTGACAAAAGACTGAGCAGGTGACATGGATCAATATGTTGGAGGGACTGCGAGGCAGAACAAAAAATTTCTATCTGCAAGGATACAAAAACAATAAACTTTCATGAAAAGAAAGACACATATACTCGTTTACACTTGGAAACAGTGTGCAGTTTGCAGTGAGGGGGGCAGACGAGCCGCAGCCAGACAGTGGATTTCATTGAGTTATGTTGCGTTTTGTTTCCTGGATGCAAACTGTAAATATACCAAAGGGGATCATCTCTGAACACAGAACTGAAGCAAAATATGGAGGTTTCCTGTTAGCATAGTAGAATGATAACATGACGCCACTCTTCACTTTGCTATTGGTTTTACTACATGTTGACACAGCGTTATGAGTTATTGGCATGACACACACCGGCCTGATTTGCATGATGATGTAATAGGTTTGGCATTGTTGCAGTGACTCAGGCACATTGCTGGCATATCAACCATATCACTTAGTGACATGTGCAGATTGGGCGTAATGACGACTTGATGATGCCAGTTTGGCTGCATTGACGTCCTGACACATCGCTCTAACAGTGACATAATATTTTATCGCTATACTTTAATATTGTTTGCAGTATACTATGTTAAATATGCATCCTGAGCAATGACAGCATATTGAAAATGACACATATTTGCTTGCATTAAGTGATAGAATTAGTGTGACATAATGGCTTGTTGGCATCATAGCGTATAGATAGAGTGGCACTTTGACACATGCATGTAATCACATTATGACTGTGTTGCTTAAAACAAGTGTAATTACATTTCCTCATGTCCTCCGTTTCACTGCAGCCCTTTGCAGTATTTAGACAAATAGATGATGGATGGCAGCATCCGAAAATATCTTTTGCAAAGTCCATACTTTTTAGTAAGTAAGCAAATCAACAAAAGGTAAAATGTAGTAAAATATTTTTTTGTGCGTTCCTATACCTCAGATCTAATTGCAGATTTAATTTGCAACTATTTGTTGCCGCTTCACTTTGGTTTTCTGTTCACGGTTTTTGATTGACAACAGATGAAACATGGGAGAAACAAAAACATAAATCCGATGGTGTAACCAGTAAATAAGGTTTTTGCAGAGTTCAGACTTGACATAAAAGACCTCGTCCTTCATCTAATCTTCCCTTTTAAACATCAAACTTATGCAAAAAGAAGCAATGATTCACTGAGAAGTCGTTATTTTTATGCTCACTAATGAAAATGTTTTGAATCTCTTTGCTCCTCTGCCAATGGCGTTGTTTTTTCCTCTTTGCTCTCTGATTATAAAACTGTATAAACTGGGCGAGATTTTGGATCCTGAGCTTATTGCATGCCCGTAGCCATGCACTTTCTTTACTTGCCTATCTTTTCCTCCGTCTCCTGTTTCTGTTTTTGCAACCGCAGAGATGCAGTTCACTTTATGTGCTGAATAGGTGCTGATGTATGTTGAAAATGGTTTTTGCAGGTGTCTTGTCAGAATGTGCAGAAGATAGGCAGTAACACAATTCTGTTTAATATGCCATCAATCAAGGATCTCCGTTTGTACATACAGTATTACGGGCCTCCTGCTCCCCAGACTATCTCACCGCTGCTGGCGTTTGGCTGCTCTCTCGTCCTCCAGCAGCGTGTCCCTGTTGTCTGTTTGTCTGTTTAATATGCAAAGGCGGTCATTCAGGGAGTCATTTTGGACCAGTGTAAACGAATTGGCAACAATGATTAGCTGGAGCGGCGGAGGAAGTGTCCATCATCATGTGAGTGCATTTGGAGCCCATCACCTCTCCCTCAGGTCAGCTTGCTTCAGCTTTCTCAGAGCCTGAAGTCAGGCTCTTCTCTGAAACAGCAGCAGAGTAAATACACTGTAAGTGGAGTTGCTTAATGGCAGATTTTGCATGCTTAATTGCAAGTATGGATTGAAGGTCCATTAAAAGACATCAGAGTACACCATACAGTTTGAATATACTCAAGATGGATTGATCAATTGACTTCCTGGCTTATCTATCTAAAGAAGTAATTTGACACAAAAAGTGAATAGCAGTTTATTTTTTTCCAAACATGAAAGAAGAATGAAGCATTTTGTCAGCACAGTCCAGTTCCTGATTCTGGACGTGTGTTTTGCTTCTTCAGTGTACGCATGCATGCTTCAGGGTGGCACCACAGGAGTCCCGTGGGAAATACCCGGCTTATTTATTGGAGCCTTTTTAGCCCCAGCTCAATAGCAGCGGTCTGATGGCTGGGGTACAGAGGGACTCTCTGGCAGAGGAGGAGGTGGAGGAGGAGCTGGACCTGGCGTCAGCCCCACTGACAAGCTCTTATTTACCGTCCAGATCTATGACTCATTTTATGTACCTAATCGTAAAGTACTGAGATTTATTGGAGGTAACGGGACGGTGGGGAATACCCCAGGAGACTGGCAGATCCAGGCCCCCCCCCCCTCCCTCTCCCTCCCATGATCCTCTGGCCAGACTTCAGGTTCACTCTACCTGGCCCAGCATGCCAGCACCTTCTGGGAAAAGGGGGAGTGTTGCAGCCCAGATGAGGAAGTCCATAATTCTGCCAGATATGGACAGCTGATTGCTCATCTAATAAAGAAGAGGTTCATAAAAATTGGATGGGCTAATGGATGACTCTGTAAGGCTTAATAACAGCTTACAGGTCTGGTGCAGTGACCTCTTGCAGGGCTAGCAATGCACTGGGAAACTGGGCTAGTAACCCTTAGCAGCAACTCCTAAGCCCGAAATTTCCTTCAGTCATGAGAGATAAAGCGTCTGAAGAAGCCCAGTCTGCTTTATCTGAGCCTTCAGGATTACTATCACACATTTTGACACATTTGTAGCAATTTCTGTTTTCGTTTTTTACCAAAATCCAGGTTTGCGAAGTGCAGCTGAATTTTGTCGGCTTATGAATAATGGATGAGCTTCTGGGAGGAAAAAATCTTGACATCCTCACTTACCATCATTTTTTCCTCATGTCTGCCACTCTGGTAATGGCAAAGGGGGGAGCAAAAAACAAGAAGGTATTGTAATGCTGTCTTTGTTCTGACAGGAGCCTGTTTTATATTCCTGCCAAAATTGAAATTAAACTTTCATTGTTGTGCATGCTGCTTAATCCAATAACGATCTGATGTAACAAACTGCCGCAATATCTCTCAGCATACTTAATCGGAGCGGACTTAGCCCTGTCACTTTGTATTAACCTCTGCAGCAACAAGAGAAGGGCTTCACTAATCTGCCATTGTGGGGTTTGGCAGTGTGTAGCTGGTGCAAAACAGATTTGGCAGCAAGTGCAAAAAGTAAAGGCTTTATAATGACAGAAGGGCCTCTCCACTGTTTGAGCTAATAATGTCAGAATCTAATAATGCTGTGGTCCTTGGAATTATACGAGAGGTGAATGGGTGGGAATGGTGGTAATGTGGAAGAGGGGGTTCAGCCACGCCACCTCCCCTTCATTATGTCCGTCACTTTTTAGTTTGGAAAAATAGAAACAGTTTAAATCTTATAACGTTTGTTTAAACATTGCCACAAACCCAACTTGTCGTCTGCAAACCCTTAAAACTCTGCTAGATCATCGTCGTCCCCGACTTCTATCACTTATTATTGTCAACATCTTCCCAGGGATGCTTGTGTGTAACTCTGCAGGATAAATTGTGATTGATAATCTATGGAGGCGATCTATGGAAGTTTTACAGGTATTTAAGTCCCGTCCAGCAGGTTTACAATCCAGAGTTTTATTCTGTGACTCTATGTGGCGGGGGTCAACAACTACATTTTTCTGAACAACATTGTCACTATAAATAGCTACAGGTACTACTTGGAAAATTAGAATATGCTGGAAAAGATGTTTTATTCAGGCAATTCAGCATAAAAAGTGAAACCAATACATTTTATGTACTAAGAACAGATGCATACTATTTGTCTATAGGCGTACATTTCATTTTTGAAGTTAAGTTACAGGTACTAGTCGGAAAATTAGAATATCCTGAATAAGTTCTGCATTTCTGTAACTTAACTTTAAAGATTAAATGCACATATATTGACAAATAGTATGTAAATCAATATATTCCAGCTTTTATTTGTTTATATTTTGCTGATAAGGACTTGCAGCTTCAAAAAACCTCAAATTAAAAAGCTCAGAAAATTAGAATTTTGCTTGAAATCGATAAAAATGGAATTTGAACACAAGAATGTCTGAAAGTAAACTCTTTCATCTGTTCTTAGAATATAAAATGTAAAGGTTTCACCTTTTTTGATAAATTGCCTGAATAAAACAGCCTTTCCAGGATATTCTAATTTTCCAAGTAGTACCTGTATTATTGCATGACGGCAGTGTGAATGCAATACGCACGCTGATCCTAAAAAGTTGTTGTAATTTGTTAAAAAAGTGAAGGTTGAGGCTTTTGTAATTGGCAGACTGTCCAATCAAAGGATTTTATTTAAGGACTGTATTTTGACAACGCGCCCCCTTTTATGCCAGCTCTAACTTAACTACATGAGTTCAATCTAAGTAAACCGTCAACAATTTAAAATCATAGCTTAAACATCCAAAAACACATAAACTAAAGTTCTGTATGCCAAACTCTAAACAAGTGGAGTTTAAAGAACAAAATGAGACCATAACTTTGTGGGGCTGTCCGTTCTTACAGTGAACTATTTCACATGTTTAGAATTGGCCAGCGAAGAGCTTAGTCAGCAGGAAGCAGCAGAGTCTTGTAGCACCTGTCCGAATAACTTCTTTAGGGTTTGTAAATAGTTTTGTGTTAGAGGCTGCGGTGGTCCCAGCTTCGTCTTGCTGTACAATCTGGTGCCAACTTTAAAATTGTGCTGGGCTGATTGTCTAATCAAATGGCTGGATTCAAACTTGTACAAAATGCTAAATAGCTGAAAAAGTACAAAAGTTAGAAAATTACCAATGTTACTGCCCAAATCTCGTAAAGAGGCTGAACATTTTAATATCTGAATGGTTATATGGTACAGAAGGTTTAGGGAAGAACAGACAACCTAAGTTTGGCAGAAAAGACAATAGGGGCTTGTTCAGTCAAATGACTGGAGATAAACTTGTACAAAATGCTTAATAACGTGAAGTATGAAATTTAGAAATGCATAAATCTCCTGCATCTGCTGAATGCTTAAAGACAAAACAATTGTCAGTGACAAGCCAACCAGAATTTGGCAGAATAATGACAATAAGGAATTATAAAGAAACAGGAACCCAGTAGTGTGAAGGGGTAACCTCATTCACACTAATTAGGCAATTATAAGCTGTGTTTCTGAGGGGGTCTCCAGGAGAACTAAACACCGCGACCACAGGAACATTTAGCAACAACAAACCAGTTATTTTCCTCATCTGTCTGTCTGGTCTACTTCCTCCTGAAGCAAAGTTTCTGTGAGGGTTTAGCTACCATGCTGCCTCACGTGGCCTTCGCGGTCAGGAAAAATTCAGACAGAAACGTGTTTTTAACTTTCCTGCCTTCAAACCGAGGTCTGGAGGTGGAGACGGGATGGTTGGTGGCCGACGCAGCAGTTAGCTTCAGGGTTAGCTTCCTTCTCTCTACCCAGATGCAGTGAAGCGGCTAGCAGAGCTGTGTGCTGTTAGCCTGTAGCTAAACTTTCCCCAGCGTTCCCAGTCTCACCTCCTAACCTAGCTGAGCATCCCCAGCAGGTTTCTCTCTCTCTCTCTCTCTCCTCTCTAGCTCGACCTTTCTTAAAGGGGCATGTCTCTGCACAACGACCAAGCGGCAACCTCCCGCCAGGAAAAGTGATACACATACGGAAGTGCAAAAAATTGCTGTTCCCTCCTCATCCACTAGGGGCTGGCTCCAAAACAGAGCAATGTCCCATTGGCTCCCATGTTAAAAATGCCAACTTTACAGCAGAATTAAACATGTTTACAGCCTGGTACAAAAAACCATTTTAGGATTAAAATGTCAGGTTTACCTTCATGACAACTGTGGGGGGAGTGCAAAAAACTGTATCTCCTCCTTATTAGATTTTGTTTAATCCTAAAGTTCCTCATAATTAGGGGCGTGTCCTTTTGATTGACAGGTGCCGGATATCCGGGAAAACGAGGCCTAGTGTAGCACAACCGCATGTTTTAGCCGCTAACAGCGCTTCGTGTCTTTAACCTGCCTTCCTCCGTTGGCTGGTTAGCTCCCTTTAGCTCCGGTTAGCTCTGTCAGCTTGTAGTTCGGAGTTTGATGGGTGTCAATCATCCCTCCCCACGCTCACAGCTCCGCTCTCGTCTGCCATTTTTGGGCTTTCCGGTAGTCACGAGACTCGTGACGATGCCAAGATGGCGGGGGAAGGAACCGCCCAATGAGCTTCTTTTCAGCTCATCAGAATCCTATGGGTCACGTGGTTTTAGGGTTTGTCCATTCTTTTTTACAGTCTATGCTCAGATCAGAGAGATTGGCTCAGTTTTTCCTTATGGAAAGAAAGGAAAATGTGTAATGACACATCCTGTGCCACCAAAGTGGTGATTTGGGGGGGAAAGACCACTATAACTTGAAATTTGACTTGAAATAAGTCACTGGACTCACCTGCTGACATAGTCCTGCAGTCTCCTGAACCAGAATCAAAATGGCCGCTGCGTAAACACCAGGTCAGAAATTATTCAAACAGAGCTCAGATGCAGTAGAAGTTATAAGGTTGGAACCAGACACTGACCCAGAAGTAGCTGTATGTTGCAGGTATCAGTCTCAGTCTGCACGGCTCCAATCAGAAGATTGACTAGGCGGGGCTTCAGAGACAGGAAGTTGCCTGGCTTGACATCATCAGCATTTAACTTTCCGTCCAATGAGACCTGAGTGTACAGTGGAACGCTACAGGCATCCATTTAGCTCTGGACAGGTGTGTATATTTGTAAGTGGATATTTGGTTACCTGTGATTGGACAGATCCAAAGTGGAGGGGGAGGGGCAGCAGGGATATCAGAATGAATATGGAGGCCCGTCTTAAATCCACTGAACTCACAAAACCTTTAAACTGCTTAAGTTCTCTGCAACAGATACACAAATGCCCCGTTTCCACTCAGCGGTATGGTACGAGTCGGTACGGTCGGGTACACTATTTTGAGCGTTTCCATTGTGGAACCGTCCCATGAAACTAACCCGTGCCGTACCATTTTTGGGCTCCCCTTTAGTTGTGGGCCCTCTAAAAATGGTACTGTACCGTTGGGGCGGAGCTACTGGCATCACCAATACAATGCATTGATTGGTGGACAGAAACAAACACAAACCAACTCCCAAAGCAGAGCAACAAACATTGGTCAGTCCACACTGGAAAGTAAACAGTCAAAAATGTATCCAAACAGCTGCAGGGCATGTTTGGCTCTTCAACGTTTCCTCCCACAGTTGCTGATGAAGTCATATAAAATGAGCTGAATGGAGCGGTGAGGAATTAAAATGTATATGCAGACATAGCTCATGTTGTTTTGGCTTTACGTGTGTTGTTGTACAATGCCAGACTAGAAACCCTGAATGCCGATGGCGGCCCAACTGTCAGTGGAAACTCTTTTCTGAATGGGCTGGACCATTCAGGACCATACCGATCTGTAGCGTCCACCTGTGCCGTGTCCCTCAGTGGAAACGAGCCAAAAGTGAGACAGATTTACCTGGTCACCAAGTGGGTGGCCATCAGGTTTTCAAATTCCCCAGTGGAAAATTCTGGCCCATCTACAGGCCAACCCAATGAAACATTAGAAATTCTGGTTTAATCTAAGTTATAAAGCCAACTGATGGGTGGCGTGTCCTCTGCGGGTCAATTTCAATTCAAAGTTTATTTATATAGCACATTTAAGAGCAACTAAGTGGAGGAGTTCATCTCTCATGGTGTCTTGTTCAGTGAGAGAAAAATAAATCGGCATATGAGTGGGGGAGGATCAGTGCTGTGTTTGCAATAAAGCAAAAGCTGCATCGGCCTGTCATGGTAAAGAAGGACCTGAGCCAAAGGTGAAGCTCTCTACTTACTACCTCCATCTATGGCAGCGCTTCTCAACGGGGGTGGTACAGCCCCACAGGGGGCATTCAGAGACTGTCGAGCACTCGAAGCGTCCTTTAAAGGGGGGTGTTGAGGTGTTTTGGGGGGCGTTCGCAATTCATTGTTTATTTTGATGATTGACACTTTTATTGATCAATCAATGTGAGGAGAAACACCTCGGCATCCCCCCAAATGGACTGGAAGAAGTGTATATCTGATGATACCACAAGTCACCTTCCTGTCCTTCCATCATGTTATTACAGCAGCCCTGAGGGGACAAAACTTCTGCCATCTTCTCATTAAACCAGTTAAACCAACAATGAGGACTGGTTCTAACTGGTGAAGTGGGAACAGCTAAACCTTTGAATGGGCTGGATATTCTTGATGAAGATAGATTCAGGGTCAGCCTCACTCTAACCCATCCTTACTCCAGACCTAAATTTTATTTGTTAGATGGAATTCAAAAATAATTTTCTACAAATGGCTGATAAATCAGAACCAGGATCATAATCCTGGGATCATTTCAAATGCAATGCATCGTGGGAGCAGACTGTTCTCTCTGGATGGGCTAACTACTGTTCTTGGAGAACATTTACCTGTCCAACAACACACGTTCTACAGCAGAGGTGAAAGGGGGGAGCAGCAGGTTGACTCCTTTCAGGTCACAGCAGAACAGACTGGTGGAGTTCAGCAGGACGGACGCCAGCACATGAGGACACGCCTCCTTCGCTACCTGGAGACTCTGCAGGAGAACCAGGTAGAACCTGGAGGAGGATAACATGATGATTACCATTACATGGTCCAAAGAGTAGGACGGCCAGACAAGAAGACAGACAGGTACCCGAATGAGTGTACAGACGGCTACCTGGACAGGTAGACGGACAGAATATTCTCTGTAGTCTTCTTGCAGGTGAAAATCCTGCAAAGTGTCCCGCAGGCCTCGGCTCGACCTGCTGCCCATCTGTCAGATGTCACAGTGACATCGCTCTGTCTCCCTGCTGATGACATAACAAGTGTAATAGATGTGCAGGTGTTTCATAGCAACAAGACACCAGATACATAAATGCTCCGAGGCCTTGATTTACAAAGGGTTAGCATGTACTAAAACATGCGCTAAGTGGATTGCACACGTAAAAATCGGCAGCAGCTCATTTATTAAGACCGCACAATGAAATTGCACCATTTTATCCTGGCAGTAGTAGCAGACGCTCTCTATTTAGCGTGTCCGCAGTAAATGAATATGCAATATGGACGTTTCTGCCAGAATATGCGTAATATTGGGAGGTGACTGTAAATAAATCGGCTTTGTACATGCAGTTGCTGGCATGGACATCCCTCACTATCACCTGACCCTCTTCATCCACTCCTCTTGCAGTGTATTAATGGACATCATCAGCCCAGACACTGCCCTGACAGGCTGCAGAGTGTGTGCAGCAATGGCCCGAGTATCTAGCCTCAGCGATCGTGCCAAACAAGACACTTTTTAGCAGACATTTTCTCTTTAGATTGGTTTTTCTTGAGCTCAGCAATATTCTATTTGTCCCCTTTACTGATATTTAAAACTCCGTTGGACTGAATTTCATTTTGTGTTTGCGGTCGCCTTGCTCAGGATCCTTCCATGGCAAACCAATATCGACAATCCTCGTTTATATGCTGCTGTTTGCACCCGTTATTAATTAGGTGAGCAATTTTAGTTGAACACCCACAAACCATGGAAACATAACCAGAGCAAAATAATTATGTGTTAATTAATTTAAAAGACAAATCAAGGCCCGAGTGTGGTATTCCTGTGTCTTCATGGTTCTTTCTGGTTCTGTCAGGGACTAAATCTGTCTGAACAACATTATTAAAATGTGTTCAAAGATGATCAGTTCACCATAGTAGAATCAAGTTATCCAGGATTAGAGAAGAAAGCAGGACTTGACAAGCCTTGTCAGAGTATCTTTGCTCAATCGGTTATAAGAATACCAAACCAGGCTTAGGAACGGTAAGTTTATTCAAAGGGACAGAAATCCGTCTGGGTGCAGATTCATGGCTGCCATCAAAATGACCATGAGGTTGATCTCAGGGATACTGACAGAAAGTTGCTGCTCCTTACTTTAAAAAGGACAACTATTGACAACTGATCACATTTGAATTATAACTGAATGGTAATAATGAGAGAATGAAGCTATCAGTCTTTATTTCAACATAATTAATGGTGATCAAAGACACCAAACTAGGTGAAAACATGGATTAAATAGTTCTAAAACTGTTAAATAAATAAATCTCTGTTGGGAGTTACTCCTGACATCTGTATCCTCTCCAAGTCGTTACACGATCCTACTGTGCTCATACTTTGCTTTCAGTGTGGTTCTGCTGTTGTGTGATCTGAATTGCGCTTACAGGACTCATCAGTGTCTCTGCTGATCAAAGCCGCATCAAACAACCAGCTGCCAAACAGATGTAAGAGCGAGTCCACGTTACACCTGAGAGGGGAGGGAGAAGGTCGAGGGGAGGAGCCCAAAGATGGAGGGGAGGGAGGAAGCTGGGAGGAAGTCTTCCACTGATGAGACACAAGGCAGTAGATCGAGACCAGGAAGTTAGAACATACAATAAACCAACACAAATACCTTGACAGCTAATAATCGTTCACTCATACAGATAAAAGGTCATCGAACCGGAAAATAAAAATGATTCACCTGGACAGCTAAAAACATTCACCTGGACAGGCAGGACAGGTGAAAGTTTTTTACCTGGACAGGTGAAGGTAAAAAGCAAGTGGACAAACTCTCTAGTACCATGTGGGGCCTTTTAGTCGCCGTAGAAACGTTAGCTGTTTTCATTCGTCTTTTGTGCAGAGGGGGGGATGCTTTTGAGGGAGGGGTTTCGGGCACCCTGACAATGTTCACTGGGTTGGGAGGGGCACTGCCAGAGCGAGGTCTGGAGAACCCTGCGGAGAGAGAAGATCAGGATTACGGCTGTGTCTGAATCCACCAATCAGAACGGGGAGGAGGCGGAGCCTACCGTAAGCAGGGAGGCGGTCTTTGAAGGGACTTCTGCTCATAGAAACTCCTGGAAGGGAAAATCCAACTGAGAAACTTTAGTTCTACGGATTCGATTAACAAAATCAACATTTCAGCTCAGCTGACTGAGAACTTAGAACCTGATCAGATTCTGTTGGGTTACTGATGATTGATCTGATTGATTACCCTATTGATCTGACTGTCCAGATTAGTTAAAACTACTGGTTCCCAAACTTTTTGTGCCTCGACCTGCAAAATGACATTTATTGATGTTCCCCCCCTTCTGCGATGATAAGTTATTAATCATATATCAGATGGGTCATCCTGCAGGATTATCTAAAATTAAGACTGTCTGTCTTAAAAACGGTCTGTCTTCATATGTAAAGAACATCAATGTGGATTTATACATTATTGACTGCAATTACATGCAGCCATTAACCCTTTCATAACTGGAAGTTGATTGCAAATAAAATGTGTACTGGAGTAACTCTGTCTGCTCGCTAATGTAAACAGGGAATTTTAAAAGTTTCAGAAACTGGAATATTGACCTTAACATGAATGCTGATGGATTCAAATGCAGTAAATGTGTTAAAGAATTAAGGTGTTAAGTTTACATTTATCTCTTCGTTAATGGCTCCGTTTTGACAGTTATGATAAAAATCCCACATTTATTGGATAGATATATTTCATAAATTTCTCTCAATTATCTGGCGACCCCCTGAAATGATCTTGCGATCTACATGTAGGTCCCGAGCCACAGTTTGGGAATGACTGGTCTTCATTACCAATAGAAGGCAGTCGGTCTCTGAAAGGCATCCTGGTTGTGAGTACTACAGGAACACAAAGAAAGGTTAGACAGGTGTGATACCGCATTTATCATGAAAACCAAAACATGATATTGATGTTTAAAAAATCACAAATTTTAGGATCAGTATTGATGGTTTTCATTGCGTGTAAGTAATACTGTGTTATTTAAAGCTAAAAAAAAAACACATTTTATGGTGCACTATCCCTTAAATTTCCCGTATAAATGTCAGGTTGTTTTATTCATACCTGGGTTGAACAGCAGCTGCTCCGTTGGTTCTTTGTTCACGGCTGTCACACCTGCAAGAACACAGGTACAGGCAACACGTTCACATTTTCATGTTATAATCATTATTTATTTTCCTTTCCTCAAAGGGATACTGTGTAACCTTTGACCATTAGGGGTCCTAAACCTGAAACTTTCCCCAAAATTCAACTGTCTCTCTTTCTGGCCTCTTCTGACATCGTTTTCACCTTCTTCATTCAGCCATGGCAAACTTTAGATGAAAGATGAGGAAAAAGTAGCACAAAGCACAGCCCTCTGTGTAGGGAAGTAAAGCAAAGCGCTGCAGGTCACATGATCCCATAAGAGAAGGATCCGCTCCCGCTAAGTAACAATGTCTGGTTTCAGAAGAGGGCAGCTCCCTCCAACATGCATCAAACACAGTATACTGACCCTAATTTCATCCATTATTATTCACATAAAGCTAATATTTGGGTCAAAAGTGACACTGTGTCCCTTTAATGAACAAAACACCTACAAACTCCTTTCAGTTTGAGACAAAACAACCAATTATGCATCAAAAACGTATATTTCTGTGGTTAAAAAATGGTCGGAAGTCAGACTACCGAGGAAGGCGTCAACCAATCGACTGACGGCCGTCATGGCTGTGAAGAAAACATCTGGCAGCTTATCGTCTCTGAACGGCTCATCTACTGGTGGAGGGCTCGATGGACTGACCGCTGGGTGGCAGAGCTCCACGGGGTTGCTGCAGGTAAGAGAGGGATCGATTCACATAAATATTGCATAAATATTGTTGTTTAACAACAATATATATATATATGTATATATATATATACATATATATA
>JAVQJG010159241.1:0-13938 GCA_036024015.1 Craterocephalus amniculus
TTTGTCTGCTATATGATATATTTAACTGAAATTGATGATCCAAACAACCAATGATTTATAAAGAAAAATCTTGAAAATAATCAGGGGTGCCCAAACTTTTGCATATGACTGTATATATAAGAGCAATTAACATAATACATATGTGTGAGAAAGTACACAAATGCATCATGAGCTCTATGCACCAAAGACCATTGACTAAGCCTTAGCCTGCAAACTGAGGACGTATGCTGAACAAATGTAAGCACTTTGTAAATATGCTTTGTAAAAGGACAATATTTCCTGTTTGGAGATTATGAGTAAAATGTGTTGAAGTTTTACCAGCATATAATGACAATCTCAGTAAGATTTGTTACTTATTCCAAACCCATTATGAATTATATTAAAATAATAGCATCAAAGTTTTGATCATTTGGTTATAAATATTTTGTTTTTGTGAGAATGCTTAAGTTATATATTGTGACTTTCACACAGATGTTTATTACAGAAATTAATAAGTCCTATAAGAGAGATGGGTGGTTTATTTGTCAAATTAAAAGAGCCGACTTTGTGCCGTATGTTGTGCATGAATAAGCCTTTCCACTAAACCCTGAAACCCTTCTGCTTGTTTTCAGAGGACTCTCAAAGAAAATGTTTGTTTTCGAACAACTGGTTGTGTCTGGCCAGGAGCTCAATGGGACATTTTTCTTAAACATAATTCATTATGTCAACAAACAGCGTCCAAGTCCAATGGCTTTTTGTTTTCTTTTCCTGAACCTGGACATATCTTTTTTTTTTTCTTAAAAAAAGGACATTTCTTATTATGCATGTTGGGTTTAAAAATCTATTTATTATTGTAAATCATGCAATACTTTGCCAGGCTTTGACTGGTGTTAAAACTGCATAGAGTATAATCTTGAATAAAAGAGTATGCTTTCTGTCATGCATTGTGTCTTTAACTACAGCAAAAACCTGAGAAGAAAGAAGTGAAGAAAGAAAAGAAGTTACATCCCAAGCAAACAGTATTTTAGTTGCAGTCATACTTTTGTTTTTGTTCCTGGTTTCAGCGTGTGATGGGTCTTCCCCATTTTGCAAAGGCCTGTCTTGTCTGCCTGACTCAAAGGCTGCACTGTCCTGTTATACAAACCCTGCTGCTCTTTGACACAGATGAGCAAATATTGTTTGACATAGAGAACACAGGGATGGGATGATAGGACAAATGGGTTGGAATGGTGTTGCATTAGCCTGGCCGGCAAGCGGAGAGAGGAGTCTAACAGATGATGCCACAGAGTTTATGATACTGACCGCGTAATGATGCATTTCCTGGCTGAAGTCTGGCGGGGAATTATTCTTCCTCTTTCTCCTCTGCATTGCATTAAACTGCAACTGACTAAACTTTTAAATTGGTCAGGAGGCCTGGGGGAAAAGATCCAAGACAATATTATTACCAGATAAACAAATAAATAAGTAGATTAATTAATTAATCCAAAGCCAAAAATTCACACATCATATAAAAAATACTTTCAAATGTAGACATAAAACACAGCAGTGTTGTTCGCTGTGAAAAGAGGAAGAGCTTGATCTGTACAGCTTTTTACTTTATCAAGAACCTGGACAGGGAGACTACAACCATGATGGAATAATATGTAATTAAAATATGCAAATTAGTCATCAGTTAAAGAGCACTTGTGGCTAATTGATTGGAAACATGGTTCAACAAAACAGCTGTCAGATGAAACTAGAGAAATAATCCTAATATTTCTTCAAGTCAGCAATTCAATTTAAACTGGGGGAAAAGAAGTTGGTTGTTTCCAGTCAGTACATAGTATGAAAAATAGGAAAATATCAATCCATCAGACAAAATAAAGTAATATAAGTGAAATTAGAAAACAATTACAAAAGAAATTTAAAAAACTGGCAGAAACAGTCAGTATTAGTGCATGAAATCACCTGAAGGAAACAGGATTTATTTGCTGAAAAACCACAAGTAAACCACCACAAACTGCTTTCTTAGGATAATAATCATATTAACTCAGTGCCATGGCCCGGGATGAGACGAGAAGCATCTCTGACAAGGTTCGTTTCTTGTTCTCATCCAGAAGAGCTTTTTCGGTTCTGATGGTGGGAGATTTCTGTAAACCCACTGATGTTAGAGTCTACGACTATGAGAGTCGTGACTCATCTTACAGTAGGTCTTGTTGGAGTGACCGCAACAATAAAACAGTAACTATCATCTAATCATTAACAGCCTTTTTGGTTCAGTGCATTTTTAACTTTTTTTCTACTTGATCTGAAAAAGAAGATAATTAATTACAACCATTTTATTTCATTTTCAGATATAACATTTTTGCGTCACGTCTGTTTTTATCCCTCTTCTAAAAAATAAACCAGTAATTGAGCATCCTCCATAGTGATTCCATATTTTAATGGTGTTGTTCTTTCTCCACAGAAGGACCATTGAGATCTACTAACTGTGGTTAACTGTGTTTTGACTAGAAATTCAATAACCTCTAGAGTATATAATCCCCAGGTACTGGATAATTTAAGTGATTTCCCCTTAAAATGAAAAATGAGACTTTAATTATGTTAACATTAGGCTTGTGTGTATTTACTTTGCAGATTAAGGTGCATACATAGTCTGAAAAATCATTAACTGAGGCACTGAAAACCTCAGGGCTGCACGCGAAGCTGCAGAGTGGCGACAGGTTGAAGAAACCCATACCAGAGGCATTTGTCAAAGGAGCTTGTGCGTTTCTCTGTCGTGTGATGCCATAATTCCTGCAATCCATGCCGCCTACCATGTGTTTCCATTTACTTGAGTTGGTTACCTCTGAGCAGAACGTTCCCACTGCAGTTATTACCCGCAGCCATGTGCAGGCACACCGCAGGGGGCGCTTCTGTTGTGAAGTTAATGCAATATCCATCCCACCTTTCACAGACAGCTGAGACTCGCACGGCACATTTGTCCATTTAAATGGAATTTCTAGCAGACAAAGAGCCAGCAACTTCTGAAATTGCGTGCCTTCATGTTGAGGCTTTGTGATTTTTGGACCCCTGGGTCATACCGAAATGACAGAAGATAAAGGGTGTAGGCTAAATCTTATGTAAAGATTCGACTTGTCCAAAACCCACACTTAGCAGCAACGTGAATATTAAAAGCACAGAGAGTGCGTCGTTCAATTTACTGAGTCTGCACAGTGGAGAGGTTTTGGATGTCTATGCATGCTAAAAGGCCATATATTAGATGATTAAGTCCTCCCTCAGGTCTACAAGAATGACTGAGTGTTTGATAAACTTCAAATACGCGGTGTTTGGTCAACCCGACTAAAATGAATGGAAAATATAGTCTCAGTGGGCAGGCCGGCCAAATCTATAAACGTTGTTATTTTTGGCTGATAGTCGCCAAGCAGCAGCTGACCCGCTCCAATAATAACCTTTGTCCTCCCCTGCAACAGAAGCTTTTGATTTCATCCTGAGATGCGGGCAGCAGCTTCCTCTCAAGGCCGCAGAGAAACGCGCGGACAAATATTTTCTTTCGTGAGCGTCGCTATGTTCTACCTGAGGATTTCATAACTTCAGCACATGTCAGTTTCCTGGAACCGACCGACCATCTTTCCATCCCCGGCCTCCCCCCCTCTCACTCCGCCCACAAGGCTCTCCTCCTGACCAGTGTTTGGGGCTGCTGCAGGTGCCCCTCCCCTGGGCAGCTCACTCAGGAAAGCACCCCGCTGCGTAGACGAGACGAGGCCACGGCCCAGGCCAAGTTCACGCTGTGGCTCCCATTCTCTGTAGACATACACACACAAAAAAAGATTCCCCTTGCACTCTGCGTTCCCTCCTCTAAAATTCAATCTCCCCATCTGTTTTCCCTCTCTCAATCACTTTTTGTCCCCTTCACACTTTCGTTCCTCTGCACGGTTTCACCTCGGGATTTAGATTTATTGCAAAAAGTCCCACTCATGAGAATAAGAAGTGCAGACTTTAAAGACTTTCAGCATCTGCAACATCACAGCAGTTGGAATCAAACGCTTGTATGATACTCACACCCGCATAATAGATTGTAATTGCTGGTTTGACAGCAAACAATGAAAGCCAGGCATTCACAGTGTGTCTTTGTTCAACCCCTGGAAACCTGACCATGAGACGCCCTCCTCCCATCACATCCCCTAATCTCACACGTTAGTGTCAGCCGCCAGGATCAGGCCAGACCCGGGTTTGAGTGCCTCCAAGGCCGGAGGTTACATCAACCGACATACGCGACGCGGTTCGCACTCGGGCTCTTGCTGCAGTCTCCCCCTTCTTCCTCCTCCTTCCTCTCCCCGTGGTTCAGCACTTTTCTGTGCTTTTCCTCTCACGGTGAAGCTCCTGTAAATAGTCGTCCCTGTCAGCATAGGCGGCAAAGATCTGCTGACCCCTGACCCCTTGTTCATGTGAACCCCACGCTGTGCTCGTACAGGGAGGTTGAAGTTTTTCACGAACTCACCACTGGGGCAAAAGTCTGAGAAAATTAATGTGCATTTGACGGAAATATGTGTTAGAATGCATACAGATGGGTGACAAGTGGATGGAAAATAAAACAGCGAGGCCACTTTGTGCCACCAGAAAAGCCTCAGTGTGACTTAAATCGTTAAACTCAGCTAAAGGAAAGGCAGCCTTTTCCCTCATTTGGGGTTTTTGACTTTCAGCACTGTCTCGTACATCAGTCCCAAAAATCTGCTGACTTCCATTATAGCAGAGATTTACATCAGTTTCATATTCTCAAAGAACTTTGTCCTCCACCTTTGGGTAAATTTTGATGACCTAAGTAGGAAATTAATGCATCCTGATAGGATAAAGTGCAGGGAACACTCCCTGCAAAGGTGAAAGTAGACCCAAACCATGCCAGCAAAATGCACCCCATAGAGCCACCAGATACCCTCACTGTTGGAGTTGAAGGGTCAGGTTTTTCCTTGAATTTGTCAACCATGTGCAGTTTCACAGCTTTTTGTGTAAAGGTTTGCAGCAAAGCAAAATGCTGAAAGCACTGACTTATGTGTAATTATGGACCAGTAAATTAATAAATTAATCCATAGTATAGAAAATAAAGAAAATAATCATTATAATTTTATAATTATTCTATATAATTATACATATATATATAACACCATACAATCACCAGGCAGATTTTGGGATGTTTGTGATAAGGGGGGAATTATCCTAAAGACTGCTCTGGCTTTTTCACTTTGGAAGAATCCTGAGTGTTGTAATTACACACATGTAAGTAGAAACAGTTTCTTTATTTCTTAATATGTAAAATGGGATACATTGGTACACCTTTTAGGAAATAAAACTTGATTATTTTTAAACAGCTGCACTAAATGTACTCTGGTTTTCCTCGTCCACACAACGGATCTAATCTGTCTCGTTCTTTGAATCGCTGTCAGCCTGACCACGAGGCTGAGACCACTTTGCCCTGGGAGAACCTACAGGGGCTGATACACCAGCCATCACAGGCATAACAGGCTAATGATGGTGCTCAAACATTAAATAGCAATGACAAATGGACTTCTTTTTTTTCTTGTTTGTTTTTTTGAATTTACATTTGATCTTATTGTAGCAAAATTACAAATACAATATTTTCTTAGTACTTAAAATTTTCTCCTACCATCTTTGCATGATATCATAGCAATTTTCAGCAAGGTCAAGGAAAATATTAAAGGATATAAAGGATTAAATGGAGTAAAAATAATTAATTATAACCCTATTCAGCCCAACAGGTAGAAAATATCAATTTAGCTGAAACCTGTTTGACGTTAAAAAGCCTAAAATGAAGGTTACAGAGTTAGAGTGCCACCTGTAGGTGAAACGAAAGAAGAACAGGGACTGAATATTTGCAGGAACGTCTTCATTAGCCTTTTAAACAGTGTGCATAGTTCAAATATTGATCAAATTGTGCATTACTATATTTTTTTCCTGCAGCTGGTACAGTTTTATTTCAAATGTTTATCTCAAAGTAGCGAATATTCTTTCCCCATAAACTGGTAACTAAACATGCAGAAGAAGACACAAGGGATGTCACAATTATTCATTTTTACGATTAATCGTTATAGTAGAAGCCACAATTAATAATCATAAAGCTTCCTAAATATCATCATTTAATAATGTAAAGATAATTTGATTGTCATCACTGAAATCCTAAAGCTCAAATTTGTTTTCATCTTTTCTTATTCACATATTCATTCATATAATACTGTAGCTTTTTTTTGTTTTAACAGAGCAGAGGGGATTTTTATTGAATTTCAATGGGAATTTTAATGGTACTTTTGTTTATTTTGTTGCCATATTCTAATTTCTTGAGATCAACACACAAATAAAACTTAACAGAAAAGGAGTTTTAATGTATTTTTAAACATTTCCAGCTTTGTGAAATTATACATAATAGTCGTGATAATCGTAAAATCGTGATTATTTCTCAAACAATAATGGAACATAGAAAATCTATAATCCTGACATCCCTAGAAGACACAATGAAGTTTGATTTGACATTTTAAACTGGTCGGAGCTGGGTCACCATTGTGCTGCAAATACGATGCCTTGCACAAAGAGATGCTTTAAAATGGCAGCATTGTGTCTGCAGTATGTTACACAACATGTTCTTCCACTTGTCTGTCTTTGCTTGGACTAAACTCCCAGCTCAGATGGCTCAGTAACTGACCCACCCCAGTAACTGTGTCCCTGGCAGGGAGGACACCTCCCGTCCTGATGGCTCAGAGCTGCAGAACAATCTCTGCTCCCCCGACGGATAACCGCTATCTTATATAAAGTTATTTTTTAATTATAGTTGTATATGTTTTTAGAGGAGTTTAAAAGAGATCATCACCTACACAGACAATGATTCAACTGTTGGTTTATCAAACTATTCATATCTATTCATACATAGAATATCTGAAAACTGTAAAAGTACTATTACACAAAAGACTGAATGCAAGCCACTTAAATTCTTAAAATAGAAACAAGGACAAATAATATAAATTCAAAAGATGAATCTAATCGGGAAACTAATAATATTATATCTTTAAAAACAGTTCACATACTCTTACGTACTCACGGTAAATCTTATTTCTAATCAAATTCCAGGATGAAAAGTTCTGAAACCTGCTTTCAACACTCTGCAACACAGAACAAAAGAAATTCAACCAGGGCTGCTGGTTGTTCAATCTGTTGTCCATGTCGCCCCCACACGGCGTTATCACCTTCCACAGTAAGGTGCATCTTCTCGCCATTCTCTGAGCTCTTGTGTGGTCAGTAACTGTACACCTGGCAGAGTGACTCTAAGTAACCCAGTACATCAGCACAGGATGGAAACCAGCAGGTAAGATGCTGCGGCCAACATCCAGCCACCTGCAGGACGTTGGCCTCATCAAGCGTCAGCCTCTAGGACAAGGTCTGACTCTCCTCACCCGCTGTTCCAAAGGTTTGTAGCCAAGTCTAGTTAGAAGGTTTGGTTTGTATTTTGTTGAGGAAAATGAATTAATATTAAATATTCATGAATCTCAGTCATCTAACAGATTATGAGATGAACAGGCCGTTTTTGGATCATTTCACAAGTTGTTGGTCCATCATTTTAGGGACTGTTACAGATTGGCCAAATCTGAGAGAATTCATTCAATGTCTGAAGAATTTGACAAAATGCTTTATGCAAAATGTGCAGCTTCCCCAAATGACGTGAAAATTCATGGTAAGTTTTTTTTTTTTTTAACAATCTTACAGTTGATCAATTAGAAACAATACAACAAGATTATTTTAGCTAAAGGGATTTTAAAACATTGCAGTCATTAAATGTCAAACTTCCCCCCCAAAACATTTTAAAAACAAACACTGCAGCATAAACTTACCTTGATCATGGTGCATGTCCGGGAGCTTGAGGTTGTTTTCTCCACTGGAAATTTTGATGCATCTGGAGAAAAAACCGCCAAGTGTGGCCAGGAGGTGATGGCATGCAGGAAAGGTTAGGTAGCAGAATTTCGCTTGAACTTTTTTCTAAACGTGTGCTGGTGTCTGGCGCCACCTTGCAGTTTTCTTGTCGACATACAATCGTCCGCACCATAGACTTTGTTGAAAATTACTAGCTGGTAGTATTTATTTATTTATTTATTTATTTATTTATTTATTTATTTATTTATTTATTTATTTATTTATTTATTTATTTATTTTGTTTGTTTGTTTACACGTTGTACATTAGCCTTTCAACCTGGACTTTGTTCCAGTTGGTGGCGGTAATGCACCAAGACGTCGCTTGCCAACCAACGACAACAACAAAAAAGAAACAGGAGAAGAAGAAGACAGACGCAGCAGCACCGCCTACAGAAGGGGCTGTCTATAATTTCAGGGAGAACATCGCATTTATTTTTACATTGAGAGGAGAATTGCTGTTCAACGGAATATTAATGTCATATTGTGGAACACAAAATAGCGGGTAGTTGTCTTAACGGACTGTATATGTATCTTTCTATGGTTTTTAAGCCGTCGTCCAGATGCATTCTATCTAGCTTGCTTGCTAACGTTAGCTTCTTATATAATCATGGCGGCGTACCGTCGGGTTTATTCTGTTGTGGCTAATGTTAATTATCCTGTCGTTACACATTAAACCATATTATTTACAAGGAATGCTTTAAGGCTCACACAGATAATGTGTTTGAATGTTTTGGGGGTATGCATAAGACCATCTGTTCAACAGTTTGTCTCGTTAACCACCAGTTTACGAAATGTCAACATTAACCTCAGTGGGTTTTACGGTAGCAAGTGAAGTTAAACTAAAGTTAAAGTTAAACCAGCAAAATCAAAGACTTCCTCGACCGTCTTTCCTGTAATCAGTCATATGCATGCTATCATGTCTTGCTTCCCTCCTAGGCGCCGCAGCAAATGGGACCAGCCCAGCCCCGGGTCTGGCTCCGGCGGGATGGGGGAGGCTGAGTCTGCACCTACCGGGGCTCTGGATGCTGCTGCTGCTGTTGCTGCCAAGATTAACGCTATGCTGGTGGCCAAAGGCAAACTCAAACCCTCACAGATAGGCACCGCACTACCACATGAGAAGGTATTAATATTGCTTAAAAACAGACTTATTTGCAATGCAATTGCAAGGTTTATGTACAATTAACAATGAGGCCATTAACACTGATAAGCAAGGATAGTGGGACCAACCAGGTTTGCATCTCAGACTATGGATCTTATGTCAGACCTTTTTTTTTTTTTACTTATTGTTTCTAAAGTTTTGTTTGGGCCCACTGCTGGTACTAGTACTTCCATGTAGGGGGTGTGACTGCTTTGCAGAAATGTTTTAGGTGGCAAGGGCCAAAGTTAACACTCAGGATGCTGAACATCTCACTGTAACTTGATGAACAGTGCTGGGACCTTTGGATATTTTTCAACCCAATTTAATGTTATTAAGAGTTTCAATGATTTTGACATTATGTTTTAAAACTATAAATACCTTTTAAGTGCTATGTTCCATTCTGAAATAGGTTGGGAGGAATATTGTTGTGAGAAGAACAATACACCAATACTTAGTGCTCTCCAAGAGTTATATTCATGATAAACATGACCCTCATTAAACTTATGTATTAGGTATTCTAAATAACCAGAGGTGGAAAGAGTACAAAAATATAATACTCAAGTACAAGTACTGTTATGATGTGATTTTACTTAATTACAAATAAGTTTACCAGTCCAAAAATCTACTCCAGTAAAAGTAAATGTTAATGATTCTAGATGTACTTTCAGTAAAAGTAAAAAGTTACTTTTTAACAACCAATTGTGGTGCACGGTCGTCCACTACAACGCCTTCACCTGCCTCCTCCATGTTTGCCATCGTCTGTGTGTGAGACTTGTGCCATCGTTCTTATGATCCTACTCCTTAAATTTATGCTTGTGTTGTTCTCTGAAATGTACGTCGCTTTGGATAAAAGCGTCTGCTAAATGACGGTAGTATGATGCTGTCTCTGTTCACGCAATGAACTCTCTCCTTCCCGTGAATCATTTCCAGAATGTGTTTTCTCTTCTTTGTTTCAGCCTTCTTCTTCTTTTCTTTTTTTTTTACTCAGTAATGTTTGTGATATAAAATGTACCATAGTAGATTACTTAAAAGAAACTATTTAAGTAGAAGTAAAATTACATCCCTAAAAATTACTTGAAAAAGTATAAGTACACAAAAAATTTACTCAATTACAGTAACACAAGTGATGTTATAAGTTACTTTCCACCGCTGTAAGTAACAGAACACAATACATTTGTATTGTACCATAGTTTCATCAGATTTTGTTACATTTACCTGCATGTAGAATAATATGAGAATCAGAAAAACCTTATCCGCCATATCTTTACATACAAACAAGGAATATGTTAAATGTGCAGTAATGTGCCTTCTTCTGGCATTAGAATTTATTCTGCGACTATTCCGTTTGGCATGTTGTGTAAACACACGACTCAGTATAAAGATGTGCAAATGCAGAATGTTTTAAGCAATAGTTGTATGTGACTTGGCCATAATGTACATGAGTCAGTAGTCTGCCAAAGTATTCTGATATTATTTTGGAAATATAATTGGTATGAAAGTGGTGTGGATGTACCACTGCACAAATATATATACTACAGAGGTTTCTTTTTGTTTGTTTGAAATAAGGTACATTTTCCTTTTTTAGTTTTTTATAATGCAAATCTTTTTAGGTTGATAAATAGAACAATCCTGAAAGAAATGTACCTGCTGTGTATTACATTGGCACCTTCCATCTTTCAGATTGTGGGTGTTGGGAAGCCTCCAGTTCCAGCAAAAGCCAAAGATGACTTGGTGGTAGCTGAAGTGGAGATCAATGATGTCCCAATAACCTGTCGAAATCTCCTGACCCGCGGACAAACACAGGATGAGGTCAGCGACAAGAACAAGTATATTTTACAGATATAAGTACATCTCCTGACTTGTGGATTATTCTTTAATATGTTTTGTCATGTGATTTGTTTTCAGATCAGTAAAGTGAGTGGCGCTGCAGTTTCAACCAGAGGTCGTTATATGACAACAGACGAGAAGGGCAAAGCGCTTCCGGGGTGACTTTTCAAACCATTTAATTTGAGTGATTAAGTATAAATGTAGTAATTTGTCATGTTAACACTGCTGTGTGTCTGCTGTTTCCACACAGGGATCGACCTCTGTATTTGCATGTCCAAGGACAGACGAGGGAACTTGTTGACAGTCAGTAGTCTTATAGACTTATCACTTTGTTGTGACTATATGTTTACAATTTGACTGATTGTCTATTTACCTTTCTCTCCAGGAGCAGTGAATAGAATTAAGGAGATAATCACAAATGGTGTAGTAAAAGCTGCAACTGCTTCCTCATCCTCCTCATCATTCTCCCCAAGTGGGGCTTCAGTCACAGTTTACCATCAACAAAACCAACCTCAACCATCCTTGCCTCCTGTGACCAACCACAAACCTCACTTTCAGTCAGGGGTAACACTGTTTATCTGCTTTCTATATTTTGCACACAATTTTTGTGTTGAATTAGTTTTACAGATACTTGAAGGCTGTTTTTAGTCAATTTAAGATGCAGTTCCAAGCCCAGAAAAACTTGAATTCTGTTGTTGTGAACGATTATAATTACAAGGAGCTTCATAAGATGAAATGATGAGGTGAAATACCTCACAATTTTGGATATTCTTGACATAATATAAATTAAATATTAAATATAAAATAAAATGTAATATAAGAAAGATAAATTGAGGTAGCTTGAACGTTTGAAAACTTCAAGCCCATCATTGTGTTACCAAACAAAGCCAACTTGAAGGAAAAAAATTGATGGCCAGTGAAACAAATGCTGTACTTGAATATAATGACTATAATTTCTTAATATCATTGCATAAGTTTTTACCTGTACTGGCCTGAATCAACATCTGGAGGAAACAATTTGTTAGCATGATTGTAGACAAACATCTCTACTGTGACCTTTGGTCAATGAGAGGGCATATTCATTTACAGGTGGATGTTGTTACACACAGTATTGCCTGGATTTCTTTTCTCATTTCACAGATGCATTATGTTCAAGATAAAGTATTTGTGGGTCTGGAACACGCAATCCCAGGATTTGTGGTTAAAGAGCGAGTTGAGGGCCCCGGCTGTTCATACCTGCAGCACATTCAGGCAGAGACTGGGGCCAAAGTCTTCCTCAGAGGAAAGGGATCAGGATGTTTAGAGCCTGCTTCTGGACGAGAGGCCTTTGAACCCATGTACATTTATATTAGGTGAGTACAATAATGTAGGACATTTAGAGAATGTTTTTGTTTATTTCATTGGAGGTAACTCCTGAAAATGCTGTAATGAGATAATGCACCATCTATAGTTTTTATTTTTTTGCTGTGTTGACTCGATGCATGCATTTTTCTCTGCAGTCATCCTAAACCAGAGGGACTAGCCGCAGCAAAAACCTTGTGTGAGAATCTACTACAAACGGTGAGTATCTCCTGTCAATAAAATGATATTTAGTTAGGTATCTATTTTGTGTTTCAAGTATAACTGCATTTATCCAGAAGTGTCCAGTAATAATTGATTTTATTATTCACCACACTGGTGTGATGCATTTAGTTTTGAATCAGAAATGCATGATAATGTTACAAATGGTAAATTAATGCACCAAACTCATGATTAAGGTACTAAGATGTTTTCAGCAGGTCACCTTTTACTGAAAGAGGCTTGAAAATAAAAAATTATAATCAGCCCACATTCTCATGCAGATGCGATATATACCTTTTCTTTTTACTATTATGAGGGTTTACTATACATGGCATCCTCCCAGCTTGTAAAAGTAAGATCAAGTACACACTTTTGTCTGAAACTGTAGCAGAAAAATAAATACACTTTAAGGATGAAATTATTTGTTTCCTAATGAATGCATAAATATGTCTGTCCATGCGACTGAGAATAAACATGAAATGAGTAGGCGTAATGATATTTTATTTCTGCCACACGAGAGTGATGACGATCAGGGTGTTGTTTTCTACAGTGTGTTGGAAAAAATGCATTTAAATATCAGTATCAGCCAGACTGGGTAGGAAAATAATCATATCATGCATCAGCAGTACTCCAATATCATGCATTCATAGTCTTGAATTGACTTGTCAAACGGATGCAGAAAATCTCTGACACCAACACTATTACCATTGCAACTCAAGTGTGGCAAAGTGAAAGTATTAGAGGTATTCACTGCCTTGTGGCTTTTACAGGCATCCTGCAGAAGACAACATTTGCATACATCAGTAACAAAACTGTAGATGGCTATGGAAATATTCTTTTTATTCTGCTTAGAGCAGCAGGTATTTTGTGCAAACGTTGCATCTCAAAAATACAACCGAAAGGCTGAAACTCAAAAGAAGTATTACACGTGCTAATTACGTTTATCTCAAATTAAAGAGATACCTTTTTTCACTGCATCAATGTAGATTTATTGTTGTCTCCTTACCACTAATAAAGCTTACGTGCAATGTGTCTTCCTCCAGGTCCATGCAGAGTATTCTCGCTACCTTAATCAAATGAGTACGATGATGCCAACACAGCAAGGTACACCTCATACATTCTGTTAAAACTGATCTGTGAGCTTTATTTTATCTGTTTTATATATACCTCGATTTTTTCCCTAAAAGAACTGAAATTAAATGTAAAGATTAATTTAGATGTAGCTGTTTTAAATTTTCACTCTACACTGCTGTTGTTCCTAATCCAACATCTTTGATGTTCTCAGTGCGTCCTAGGCAGGGCAAGTTTATTTGTATATTACATTTCATGTACATGACAATTCAAGGTGCTTACCATACAAATATTGGAAACATTACAGCAAGAAAGCAATAAAAAGAATTAAAAACAAAAATAGAATCACAAAATGAGAAAATTAAAGAAAGAAAGAAACCCTCAGAAAAAAAATAAAATAAATCAATCATCAT
>JAVQJG010159251.1:0-12238 GCA_036024015.1 Craterocephalus amniculus
AGAGTCTCCTCACTTACTTTCCTCCAAGCCAGCTCCTTCTTGTTCCTGTTTTTATAGGAAATATCTGTGTTGTCATACAGACACGGATGCCCACACACCGCTACTAATGATTTTCCCTATTGTTCGCGCGTCAAAATCCGCTCGAGTTCAATTTTTTGAACTGGAGCGAACAGGCGAAAATCGCTCTATTCCAAGCCATGCTGTCCGTTCAACCAGTGTTAATTGGCACCGGGTGACAAGCTTATCATGAATATCGGCAATGCGCCACAAAGATTGGTGCTAAATACAGTATTTAGTGTATTTGTCCCTGATCAGCACTCAAAATGTTTTGTTTTTCTGGACGTAAAACAGTAGACATCATGTAGGCTTAAGCATTGATGTGGCAGAGCTCTATTTTGTGAATCTGAATGACGTCATTGTTGTTATTTAAAGGTAAACACATGGCCTTACACCTGTGCGCTGCTTCAACACTCATGTTCAGCACCAACTCGTGGACAGCTTCACCCGCTATGAATGATCTTAAGATGATCTTACCGACGTTGTCTCTACGAGCATGTTTGGGAAACGCACGTTAAATTTTAACGATCGCTCGATAGATCGCACTTAAGTTCCTTCGTTATTCTAAAAGTTCGTCGTTATTGGGAAACGCGGCCCAGATCTACAGGAGATGGCACATCTGCTGTAGTTTAGAGCATAAATGGGTTTTAAAGCAGATTAGACAGCACCAGTGTGAATGTGCCCCTAGATAAGAAACACAAACAAATAACATGTGAAATATTATTGGATTTAATACAACCTTAACCTCTTTCATACTATAGTTTTTCTATAGTATCAAAAAAGTCCTTCTGGAATTTTTTTTTGTTTTCCTGCAATCAACATGTTTGTTGCATACTCTCATACTCTACTTTCAACAGGTTGACTACCACTCCCTGTTATACTGAACTAGGCTTTACACAATCAGGATTTTAGGGGGCGATCCCGTATCACCGATCAGAGAGTTTAAAAAAGTGATCACTGATCCGATCATAAGGAATCAAATTTGCCCATCTAAATAACTTTTACCCATATTTGTACAGCTTAAGGAGTATCTTAGAAACGATTTCTGTAGGCGTTTTTTTTTTGTTCTGAGCTGACTTTGTGACACAAATATTGGGCACAACTCAATGTCTTGTCAGTAGGCTACTTTAATGCAAATAAATTACTTTTCAAGTATACTGCGAAAAAGGGCAGTGATCTGTCTCAAAACATTCATATAACTCATTCATTTTTCATTCTTTTTCTGTAGTGCTTGTCAAATAACGGAAATTATATAGTCACAGTAGTGATCTCATCTGAACGACGTGCCGCAACATCTCAGCTTTTATGACAGTACATGTCCGTTATTGCTCCAAGGTCAATGAGCGAAACGTTTATAAAAGCGGAACGGTGTAAAAGATGAGGTCCGCAACACGACTGCTTTACAGAGCAAGTCTGAAAGCAGGCTTACTATGTGGTGGGCGGACAATAAAATTTTTATTTATTAATTCATTTAATTTACACAGCATAATTAGCAAACAGTGTCACAGTGCAGCTGAAATAGATCACAAGCAGCTGCAACAGGTGCAGTTTCACAATGAAAATGACGTCATTGTTCGGATTGGTGAATAAAGACTTTGGTGCTGATCAGAAAAAAAGAAAAAAAAACTGAAATGTCAGCCAATCTGATCGGTGGAAAGTCTACACTGAACTGAGGCAGAATGTGACGTTACGTCAATATATCCAGTAATATTGGTGGGCTGGCCCTTTAAGAACCAGGACACTTCGGTAAACTCACCGATCAGAGCCTCCCACTTGCCATTGGCTTGTGTGACCTCATACACACAACGCATCTCACTGTAGGTCACTCCTCCGATGATGAAGACGATGATTCTGGGCCCTGTCTTTATCTCTGTGGGGCCCCTGTTCTTGTGCCAATTACCGTAGCGAGCGCTACATAATGAGAGCACAGCAGATGGATGTTTCTAGGACAGGACTGAAAGATTTATCTCTCCTGATATATAAACATGATGCTGGAAAAGTAAAGTTGGATGCAGTTTATTCAGTGTGTTATTTCCAACCTTGATGGAGCACTGGCTTTGGCAGACACTTGTCGCTGGGAAATATACGGGTAGTGCTTAGGGTCGAGTTTGTCCTCAATTGCATCCTATGGGAAGGAATGAGGAACTTTTTATCAAAAAGCAATATCAAATCCTGGTCAGGACTCAAATAGGAAGAAGTTAGAGATAAATGTCAAACATGAGCTAGTTTAAGCAGCCTTCAGGTGGCAGGAAGAGGTACCTCAATGAGGTCTTTGACAAGCGGGGTCCACCTGGAGAGCTGGTAGGTCTGCTCGCTGATCCGTTCCTTGCGATCTGGCTTCTTGGCTTTCTTGGCAGTGCCCTGTGAAAACAAGAGTGGTTCTCAGCCATGAGCAGAATTTTACACAACGCTGTGCTTAAAGTCTGTTTTATTCAATCTATAATATCTTTTTTCCTACAAGAAAACTAGTTTAATTTGTTTTTGTTGTTTGAACTGGAATGTATACAGTAGACTAAAGCTTCCAAAAATACTGAGGTGGGATAGGCTCCACCCCTTGAGCGGTGTGGGCTGTTTTTACCATGTGCTTGTGTTGGCACATCTGACAGACAAGCAGCTCTCGTTATAGATTATGGAAAACAACAGGAAAAGCTTTTTTCCTCTCCCATTTAGAAGCTGAACTTCTGGAGAAGTTCAGTCTCCACTCTCCTAAACAGCAACAGTTCCACTGAATCATCTGGAATCAATTTTAACACCTCAAATAGGTAATAGTTGACCTCTGAGCATTCTCTGTTGGCATTGAGATTAAAAGTTTTGATAAATGAATAATCTGAAATTGATTTTCAAATGAGGATGCTAATCAGGACTGGGATCCTGCTGCAGCTCACCTCTGAGATTATGGGAACACTCAAGTGGGCCATGTTGGAAATGATGTCACTGTCCTCAGGTGGGATGTTGGCATGCTGAAGAAGCTTACACAGGTTCTCCTCAGTCACACCTGACATACAAACACATGCGGCATTTGTATTCAGCACATGCAACACACACATGCAAGTACCAGAGTGCATTCATAGATAGCATGAAGGAATGGCTCAAAAACAAAACAACAATTACTGCACATCTACAGCAGAGTAGGTTCCAGGCTAAACATTCTCCCTGACCACCTGTTTCCATGATACAGACGCCCACAGGAAGAGGTGAAAGACTTCTAACCGTTCTTAAGGAAGATGTAGAGCAGGATGATGCGGAGCTTGTCAAACACAGTGGTGTTGGCATCCAGCAGGATTGGCACTATGAGCCTCATTGGGTCCTTGATCTTCTCACCCTCTGCATCTGTGCTCATAGCCAGGTCCTGAAAATAATGGGAAATCAGGAGGGTTCATGAAATCCCCATGAGGGAACAGCCAAGATAGGGCTAGAGAGGTTTACCTGCTCAACACGACAGAGTTTGTCCACTGTGCCTTGGTAGCGGTTCATACAGTCCTCTGCCAGGTGGAGATGGGTTGAATACTGAAGAGAGCCAGAAGATGTTAGTGGGATGCTGGAAAAAAACTGAAACAAGAAGGAATATAAAGCTGCAAAATAAGCTCAACCTCCAGGTTTTCTGAGCTTCTCTAAACTTTATCATCAACTGCTTATTTTTACTCTGCAGTTTTTTTTCTTTTTTGTTATTTTTTCTTGTTTTCATAGTGGTTACAAAAGTTAAAATGAACACTTTTTTTAATTTAAGCGAGAGGCCACCTAGTTGTTCACCACTAACCAGACACAACATAGCTAAATAATCAGAGATCAATCTGTTAGCTCAGTTTGCTTACTTTTTCTTTGAAGTCACGGGCCCTAATTTATCTGCTCTCCTTGTGTACAGATGTGTGTGTATTTTGTGGGCAATCACTGCCATGCTGCACAACCTGGCAGCCGGGAAGTGGGGGCGGATGAGAACCAAGTCATTCATGATTTATTTATAAAATACATCTGACTGTTTCTCCACCCCATCCACTGTAAAAAAGCAGACCCGATAACTCCCGTCATCATGAGCCAAATATTATCTCCGTGTTCATTTCCCTCCTCTGTTTACCCACAGTTGTAACTCAGCATTATAAATCCCCTCCAAATAAAACCCCTTTTTGAATTCCATTCACCACATAAAGTGTCACGTTTCTCTCCTCACTACAAAGGCTCATTTATTTCATTATTATAACTCACATTATGTTTACGTGTAGCTACCATTTTCGCCGGTGGGAACCGCTGTTGTGCGGCTGCAGCCTGCACAACCCGCTGTACGAAGGATCTTAGCCATGTGTCTGGAGTTCTTCTTAATCTACGACCATTTTTAAGAAGAACGTTAACAACGATGCTTTTGGGAAACGCACCGCAAATGTAAGATTCATCTTATGATGTAGTTTACGAGCACCTTGGCTCTACGTTGCTTTTGGGAAACGCGGCCCAGAACCGACCGGCATGTTGTTCCTTCACTGCTCTGCTGGGTTTGCTTCACAGTGAAAAGTCCAGTTAGAGTCGGGGTTTTTTTGCTTATTAAAAGGATCGTTTCCACTGACAGAGCATCACTCGTCACCATAAAACAGCCTAATTTAATTCAAACGTCATACTGGACAAAGGCTGACAACGTTAAATCCATGTTCTTTTAAGGTGGTTTAGTCCTCAGAGTGGCAGTTTCTATAAGCCAAGAAATGATGAAGGCTCACGTTATTCCTATAAGACTGAAATGAAATAGATCTCTGGCCAAGTGATTACATCCATCAACTCTCATGGCCTTTTTACGGTGAATGAGTGATCAAAACTTCCATTCTGAGGGATAATTCCACCTTAAAAGACAATCACAGTTTATGGAAGGTGATTAACCAGTAATCTATTTAATGAAGTGCAGAAATTTAAAGCAGTGGTTCTCAGATGACTTTCAGCGATGTACCCCTTGTGCAGTACTTTTCGAGCCAAGTACCCCCTAACCAGTGCAGAGTTAACAGTGCTGGACCATCAGCACCTAATTTCTTCAGATTTGTACCTAAAGAAACACTTTCATGTTTGATTCTTTTAAAAAGGACAAAGATGTTATCAATGATTCATAACTTAATTCCTGGGAAAGGTGTTAAACCACGATAGAAAACACAGAATTAAAACTGAACACTGAGAATAAACTAAATAGATTTATTTCACAGGATTATCAGAAATTTTAAAGAAAATATTTTTGGGATTTTTTTTCTCTCAAGTACCCCTTGGAGTGTCCCAAAGTACCCCCATTTCAGAAACAGTGATTTAAAGAAGCTACAATCATTGTTTTATTTGAGTAACACGAACCATGATCAGTTGAATCTGTTAAAGCACAAACATGAAGCAGAGCCTGCCTTCCTAGGACCTCCGAAAAAGGTCTATTTTATTTCTATTCTATTCTTCTATTTATTTGATAATGCTCTTATCAAATGAATAAAATTGTAAAAAAATCTGGGACTAAACCTGGGACTATAAATTTTAAAAAAAAACAAAAAAACAAACCTGAGACCACCGGAATAAATAAATAAATAAATTAAAAAAATCAATAAATATCCTTTAAAAAAACAAACCTGGGACCAAAGAAAAAAAGTACAATTTTTAAATTAAAATAAAAAATAAAAAAAAACATGGACCGCTGAAAAAATAAATACATGTAAAAATTTAATAATAATAAAAACTGGCACCACAGAAAATAAATAAAATTTTTTTATAAATTTAAAAAATAAAAACTGGGACAGCCAAAAAATAAAATAAATAAAATTACAAAATAAAAAAAACCTGGGACCGCAGGAAAATAAATAAATAATTTTGCTTTATAAACCTGGGACAGCCGCTGCATCGGGTTCTGGCAGACCAACACCGACAAGTTCAGTTCTCTGTTTTCTTTCAGACCAGGTCCTGATGAATAAATAAACTGCAGGATCCCGCACCGCACAGACTCCGTGCAACCAGGGATCGGGGTCCGGAGCTCGGACCGGGTCCGCGGACCTGCAGGTAAACCCGGCGTGCTCGCGCCTTGAAGGACCAAACAATGAGCACAGATGGCTCGCGACATGGCTTCGTTCCAACGACCACAGCTCGCGCAAACAACCACAGACATCCTTAATCCACATCCCCTCAGGTCTCAGCCTAATTTCACAGCAGCTTTAACCCGTTAAAGCCAATAAAATGCCGAAAATGCATTAAAATGCCGAATTTTCGGTTCAGTTTACGCGGCTGAAGCGGGGCGGCACCAAGCTAACCAGGCTAGGCGGCTAGCACGCTAGCATGCTAGCACGCAGCTTTGGACACTTTGACAAACTTCCCATCAAATAAAGCGATAATGTTCCCCAGTCTGCCCGCGGCCAGTGGTTCCAGCTGTTACCTGGAGGCTCCAGCTGTTACCTGGAGGCTCCTGCTGTTACCTGGAGCTACCTGCGACCATCTCCTCACCTGCTGCTGGGTCAGAACCAGGCTCATCTCAGTCCGCGGGACGGATCACCTCCTCGGGCGGAATGATACCAGCAGAGCTACAACAGACGTGAAGAAGAAACGCTATTTTAACTTTTTAACGCGCATTTACGTCGCGCGCCGCCGGTCCGCTCCCTTTTCCTCCCGCCTGTTCGCAGCAGAATGGAGGGTTTGAGATTTCGCGCGCCGTGACAGCTGAGCTCGAGCCTTTCGTCCCAGAGGCGTCAATCCGCAGCTCCTCGCTCTGCCATTGGTCCGTTTGCGGCTGTTCTACCCGCCCAGTGTGACGACACAGCTCATACAGGATCTAATTTATTCACCGGGGCACCGCGAGCGGGCGGGGACGTGGTTTTATGAGCGAAAAAGCAAGATGGCGGATTATTGTTTGCTAGATTTGGGTTTACAAGAACAGACGCGTGTGTAATTCTCAGATTTTATCAGCAAAAACACTTTAACCACAACTGCCACATAAAAAGATGAAGCCGTTGCTATGTTTATGAATGAGTTATTGGCTATTGTTATTGTATTTCAGAAAAGCTGCGGAGAAACAAAACAAAAATTGGACATTTGTTTATTTCGTATTTTTGCTGTGGTTTTATTTATTTTATGGTAAAACTTCCTCATTATTTACTACTCATTATGTACTACTTCAAAGTTAACGGATCTTTATTTTTTTAAATTTAGATCAGTTTGTAAACTTTATATCTTTTACCTGTGAATTTAAATGAAGCCAGTTCTTGCTACAAATACCTGTGGTAAAAAAGAATTAAAAAAAATATGGAATCTGAGAGTGTAAATGCTTTTAACATGAAGACTAGGGCAGACTTAGTTCTTTTATAATCTCTCACATTGGTTTATTGCTCTCAGTGAGAGGTTAAAACCCCGTGAGGTTAATGACTCTTTTGTACCTTAAAACCCCTCCAGAATGTTAACACACACATTTTAACACAAACTTCTAACATTATAAATTACATTCAGCCAACATAGATCAGACTGGAAATTATATAAAAGTTGTGTATTTTCTGGGACGTAGGTAGAAAGTTTGGATTGTGTGTTTTTCTGTGTGGCGACATGAATTGTTTCCAATCCACGGACATTATGACGTCACCACAGACAGAAAACACAAACTGGGAGTGCCTGTGGTCTTAAAGACCCCCATTGACAGTTTTTACTGATATATTGACTCAGATTTAAAGTTGGTTCAAACGCACATGCTTCCTCTCTTTCAGAAAGAATCCAGCATCTTTGTTTTTTCTTCTGGAAGGATGTCTGGCCCTGGACACGTGTTCACAGAGTCACTGGGTTGTTCCGATCGCTGAGGATAAAGCAGAAAAATTCACATACTGAGGCTTTAATGTGGGCTCTAAAATAAAACATGAGTTCAGGATGTTTCGAGGCAGAATCTGTCCTCTACATCTGTAGGAATCTCTGACCAGCTGAAACAAACACAGGCAGACGTTTTCTGATAAACTCCAGGAGGAGAAGATCTGGTGCTCACGTTAAACCCTTTTATTTTAAATTCTGTCTTTCATCTATATTTCTGCCCTTTATTTGTATTCTGTGTACTTTTTGGAGTTGCCATACGACTGACTTAATGATGAACGTGTGAAGTATATTCTTATGTGTGCCTCTCTTCCATGTGTGTAGGTAGAAAATGTGTATTTAATAATTGTTCATTATGATTGCTCATTTTATATATTTTCCTCAGATACTGAACTAAAAAAAAGATCTGTGAAATGAGCCGTTCTGTAGCTCAAGCTGTACTCACATTAAAAAGCAACATTTTTCATAAGGTTTTATCAGCACCCATTTAATCCAAAAGCATGCCTTCAGATAGCTTGAATTCCTTCCAGTTAAATATATAAGTATCTTTTTGTGACGCTGTATCGGGACCCGGCCTCTAGGCTTTTTTAAAATGTATTTATTAATCTCTTTTTTATTTTAAAGGCAATTTGAAGTATTCAAATTGACTTTTTTGTGAATTCAACAAATATAGACCTATAAAAACTGGTCCCATGTTTTCATGTCACTACAGGAACAACATGACTTGCAGCCTGTAGGGGGCGCCAGATCCCTCCCGAACACGAACACAAACGTCCCGTTTCTGCGCGTTGAGGGCCACGAAGCCTTTTTCAACCCTGTCACTTCCAAACTTGTCATTTCTGTTTTGTTGGTAAATGTTGTTTATGATACATGATGTGCCTATACCAGAGGTCATATCTTTAATAATAATGTATTTAATTATTATTAATTAATGTATATGATTAATAAAAACAATCTACATTCTATCATATAATGTACATTAATCATGTACATTATATTTAATAATGTACATGATTAATAATGATATTCATTTGATGATTTGGTTAAAATCCAATTCCTTATTTTTAGCATGCAGGTGTGAAGTTTTTTTTTTTTAAATGAAATTCTAACAGCAATTTATTCATGGGCTATAATTTACAAGAAAAAGGAATAATAATTTCACCTTTAAATCGAAATATGACAGTCACTCCCGCATTTGGAAAGTCACGACTGAAACAGTGGAGTTGATTTAACACTATGTCTTATATTTATTGTTTAGGTGTACGTCTAATAGTGTCTTTAAATATTCTTAAAGTAAATAATAAAATTTGACAAAGAAAGATGAAATACCGATTTTATTAAATCCTAAAAACTAACATGAAAATGAATAAAATATTGACTTTATCTATTTTGCTGTAAAACCTTCTAAATTAGTTTTAGAAAAATAGACTGTAGAGGGGAGATGAAACAAAAATACTTAGTTTTTCATTCTGGGTGGAATTCAGTGTTTTGGTAGCAAGAAAAAGTGATGAAACCATGGGTTTTAAATCAAAACTTAAAATCTAAATGAGTTAGCTAAATATTATACCCAGTGCACCAGACATATGATAAAGAATTCACATGTTAATTAAAATCCAGCTCATGTGGTTGAATGGCGCTTTAGCCTACTGGTTGTAATTGTGCTGCCCTGAGTGGGACGAACCTGGTTAAATAGAGGAAAGTTGAACTTTTCCTGTTCAAACAATTCAAAATGCTTCACATAGAACAGTAATAGCACCAAAACGTAATAAAATGCAGCAACAATTACAATACACAAATAAATATAAAATAATAACAAATTGACTCAATTAAAAGTAAAATAAGCTGAATATTGTGTGGATTTCTGCATCGTGCATAACTGTCTCACACATCCCACAGACTTCCATGCTCTGATGGAAGCAGATCTTGTTTCTGCAACCGGGACATGGAAAAGTGACGTCTTTCTGTTATTAATGATGATAATGATTGAGCTCCTGCTGACCCAAACACCAGTTAAAGGTCTCACCGTTTAGAAATGCGCTACAGCGAATTACGCATGCGCACGACGGGCTCCTCGACTCCTAAATGGCGCATGCGCACATGTAAATCCCCAGAAGGAGCCGCGGTAGCTCAGGTCAGTCGCTCGAGCCCGCATCCGTCCACGCAGCTATCTAACCTCCGTTTTCCTTAGATTAGCCCGCCTAAGCTTCGAGATACCGCCCCCAATCTCCGCGTCGGTACGGAGCCGCCAGGCCGGGACAGAGACGGAGAGAGAGGCCTCGGCCATGGAAGCGCTCGGACCCGGTGAGTGGCGGAGCGCGCGGAGGCGGAGTGGAGGGCGCGAGCCGTGTTTGGAGCGCGTGAGCGCACCGCGCCTCTTCACTGGGGGCCGCGGCTGCAGCGAGGCCTCCGCGCGCGGACGGGGAAAACAAACCGAGGCCCAGCCAGTGTGTGTGTGTGTATGCGCGCGCGTGTGTGTGTTTGGGGGCCCCGCCGCGTGGGAAGGGTCAGTGTGTGTTTTCAGCGGCTGTCCGCGCGGGTTTTGTTGACGTGAAGCACGCGCCGCCGGCGGTGCGGGAGCGGGCATTGTGTGAGGGGATTTAACTGGGACCTTCCGCGTCGCGCGCGGCGTTTACGTGCGCAGCAGCCCGCTGGCGCAGCTTCCATTTCCCGCACCGCCAGCGACATTTCACGCTGAAAATGTGCGTGAACAGATTTAGTTTTTGCCGGAGGAGCAGCGCGTGTCCGCGCGGTGACAGCGATGGCGGAAAAAACAAGCTGCGGAAAAAACGCACGCTCTGGCGTTCAGAACGCGCGTGGCGGGTCATTTGTTGTTTTTATTTTTATTTTTTTATTTTTTTTGCGGGGGGTGGGGACGGCTGTCGTCGGTCCCGCACCTCCGGTCGGCATCCTCGCGCCCCGGATGGGTGCTCGCGCGTGCATCGGACAGATCCGCGTCTCCTGGATGATAACAAAGACACGCGCCCTGCAGAGGCACGCACGCCCAGCGGTGCGGTGCATTTGCGGAACCGACCCGCGGAAGCTTCGCTTGCGGAAATGAAGCGTGAATTCACGCTGGCAAGTCGGTATCGGTACGCGCGTGCGCGTCAGTAACAGACTAGTGTTTGTTTACGGAGGAGAAGGTGGGTGTTCTGCAGGTGTGTGAGCGTCCACAGGTGTGTGCGCGCGCGCGGAAGGGATTGGAAACCACTGTAAATGTGATGTTTCAGCCATTTTACCTGCAGGGATCTTCCGTTTCTGGGTTTTTAGACATCAAGTTTTTATTTGTTTACTTCCTGCGAAATGGGAGACATGAAGGAGACATTTAGGAAACATTTAGGAAACATGAAGGAAACATGAAGGAGACATTTAGGAGACATGAAGGAGACATTTAGGAGACATTTAGGAGACATGAAGGAGACATTTAGGAAACATGAAGGAAACATGAAGGAAACATGAAGGAGATCATCTGGAGCGGGAACATCTGGAGTGGGAGCATCTGGAGCGGGAACATCTGGAGCGGGAACATCTGGAGCGGGAACATCTGGAGGGAGATGGGAGCATCTGGAGTGGGAACATCTGGAGTGGGAGCATCTGGAGCGGGAACATCTGGAGCGGGAGCATCTGGAACGGGAGCATCTGGAGGGAGAACATCTGGAGCGGGAACATCTGGAGCGGGAACATTGAGGTCTTTTGCGGCGGTTTTCTCTGATCTCCGTAACTTCGGGTTTTCCGTCGTACGGAGGTAAACGTTGCGTAATTCTCTCCGACTCACTCAGACCTTCAGCATCCGGACCATCCGTCCCACGAAGCCGGTTATCGCCACGGTAACCAGCGTGGTCACATGAAAGGGGCGGAGCCTGCAGCGTCGGACCAATCAGCAAGCAGATTCCCGGCAGCAGCTACTTCCAGTCAGAAATATTTAGAATTTAAAGTCATTATGAGGCAAAAACATCTCTGCTGCTGCAGGAACTTCAGACTTTATTAACGTACAAATTCATCAGATTAGGCTTCATTATTAATTAATCGGACAGAATAAACGTGCAGCATCACTTTATTACAGCCCCGGCGTTTCATCACATTCCTCCCTTATAAAGCTATGGGCGCATTATCATTACATCTGATGGATGTTTACACATTTATAATAAAGAAATGTTTAGATTTTAGGAGTGATGCGGAAAATTATCGGCATCCAAGGATTTAAATAAACATTGAGGGGAGATCGGGATAATTTAACCTTTTAGTGCAGTTAGATTAAAAATCACAGCCACAGTCAATAAATAAACACGGAAAGATAAACAAAGTGGAATAAAATAAGACGAAGGAATGAAAAGATAAAACTGGAAAAGTGATGGGGGGGGGGGTTGCCATGGTAACCAGGCCAGTAGGACAGAGCGGGTTTGAAGCC
>JAVQJG010159253.1:0-17239 GCA_036024015.1 Craterocephalus amniculus
CAGACTGGCGACCTGTCCAGGGTGTACCCCGCCTCTCGCCCCTTGACAGCTGGGATAGGCTCCAGCACACCCGCGACCCACTTGGATTAAGCGGTTCAGAAAATGGATGGATGGATAACACGCATTGCTGGTGTAGTTTCGGGAAGTGATGTAGAAAGATGGATCTAGAGATGGATTTAGAGTTTGGCTTTAAAGTTCTGGACAAGACTTATGTATTTTATCAGTTAAGTTCTCCAAATAATGCAGGAAACAGCAAATAAAACAGCCATAGGTCAAGGAATGGAAAATTTAACTTAAACCGTGGCGACACCGTGGGCCACTGGCAGCTGAGCTACAGTAGATTCAAGGTGGCTCGGAAATCACAGCTCTAACAATCTACCTCACACAGGGCAAATACAATATTATTTATCTACTTAGAGTCTATGCGGCCTTCCAAACAGCTTATATAAGTATTATACAATGATAAATATCCTGTTAGAAAAATATACTAAAATCAAATAGACAAATATATCAAAAAGCAAATAAATACATATTTAGGGAATTTGTTTTTTGTGATGGAATGCAGAAATTATTTTAAATAAAATAAAATAAATAAAATAAAATATTTTGATTATGGGATATCTGGTTTTGGCATGTTCATGACATTTAATGACCATAAGAAGAACAGACAACATCTTACATGGTCCTTTATATAATAAAAATAAAAGAGTCAGGAAAAGTAAGCAAATTCATAGTCATAAATAGTCATAAAAAGACAAGCATGAATGCCCAATTTATTTATCCTTCAAAACATAAGGCGGAAAAAGAAGCTTTAACATCTAAATAACACATAACTGAAATAATATCCTATTTAACCAACTTATTGTGTGATTCAGAAAAGCCAATATCCATACACAACTAATCATTAAAGCTACATGAGTATAAATGAGTCTTGTCAACTATGGAACAAACAGATTCTCCTGTATTCCTCCTCTGTTTACATAGCGTAACTGTGTCTGAGTCAGTTCTAACTTTCCATCCCACTTGTTCAGTTTTCATCAGACCTGGCTGTACAGTAAGAGCATGAGGTTTACTCTGATACCCTGATTGCTCTGCCCTTGCTTAACGGTGAAAAGGAGCTTGCATGGCTAACATTATTATCTGCCTGGCTTCACACCTTACATAACTCCTGTGCATGAAAGCACCGAAACAGCACTGAGGTCTTATTTCGCTTGCGCTGTTGCCACAGACAGCCACAGTGCGACAATCTTTTTTTCTAATTAGATTTGGACACATGCTACAACAATAAGAAGTTCAATTCATAACCTGGTTGCTTAAACCTTTTTTCGTCAAAATTGACCAATTTAAAACTGACTATAATCTGCCATTGAATGTGTTTATAGATTTTCTGTTAAATACAAAGGAACCCTTCAGGATTTTACTGGTTACATATCATGCAGATCTCCTTCTGACGGTGTGTTTTGCATGCTATGTGGGGGTGAATAGAGCCTGCTGAGACAGAAGCAGTTCATTTTGACTGAATCCATCAAAGAAAAGACAAAAGGCTTGAACAAGAAGTGGAGCCTTCCGGTCATATTATTACCTGACAATGTTCGGGTGGGAAAGTTTCTGCAGCAGGCTGATTTCTCGCACAATGCTGTCTTGGTCCACATCATTTTTGTAGATCTTCACCACCATCACCTTACGATTTGTGCTGTGCATCACCTGATGAACAGTGGTGTTTTTAGAGGCAGCAAAAATAAAAGTAAAAAAAGCATCAATATTTTTTTTGAATTGAAAAAAGATTTAACCGTAATACTAAAGTATCAAACCAAAATCTACTCGGTGGTTTGTTCATTTCACTTTGGTTGTTCCCATTAGGGGACATCACAGCAAATCCTCCACCTCCATCTCCAAGACAAAGAACTCGTTCACGTATTGATTTGAGAGCAGGTTTTAGGTTGGATGCCCCTCTTCAAACAAGCCCCTGCCTTTATGTGGCTTTGGGGACTGGGACCCTTTGGGGCAGCATTCACACTTGTAAGACTTCTTTCTTATGCAGAAGGGACAAACTATACCACCTTCGCTCATGGAGCTGTTTATTGCAACTTGTAATACCCCTCTCCTGAGTCACTTTAGCTCACCTGATAGGAACTCTCATATAGTCTGAGAGTATTCGTACTGTTGTTTAAGACAGGTAAAACAGTCTACTCATGATTAATACACAGAACCACGCTTACACCTTTAACAAATACATATTCCATGGACCAAGGAAGAGTTATGTACAATAAATACTCAAATTTTAATAGTAAAAAAGTAGAGAAAAATGCAAGACAGTAGACGGTGAACTGACCATAACATCATACTGTAATCTCTGCCAGCAGGCCAACATTAGCAAACATTACCTAGCATGATTAGCTGGAATACCAGACCAAGATTCTTCAGCAGCAAAACATTTTCAATGTTGTTTGTGTATCTTGTTGTTAGAAAACTCAACTTTGAGTTTTCATGAGGTAAATTTGATGTCCACATTTTGCTCTCTGTATTAATCTAACTGCATCACAAATCCCTCTTTCTCAAGCTAGCTCAGCCTGGACACATCAAAGCTCTGACTTCCCCAATTATTCACCCACCCACCCTGCGGCCTCTTTCCAGCTCATTTCATCAGGGACAAAGCCTCAATCTATGGCAATTTGTTCTTCCTGTTGCTCTGCCACAGTATTGGTGTGACATTGGGAATTATGTAAGATGGAAGAATATTGCTCCCCCACTGTATCCAAAGCTGGTGGACCAATCACAGAATGGAAAGAATGTCCCAATTAGAGACTTCAACAAAGCCATCTTTGATGGCAGCTCACACTGAGGCTCAAACGTGCTAATCAGGGGACATAGGAGGTACCTTATATACTCTGGAGAAGAACCCGCTCCCGATCAGCTCAGCACTGAAGTTTTCCCAGAACTCCAGTTTGCGCACAGCTGTGCGGAGTTTCTGCCAGCGGTCCACATGGTAGTACTTGTCTGAAGATTCACCGTAAAGGGTCGGGCTGGTGGGCTCCGAGGACACGTCCAGGTCACACATCCTGGAGATGTCTGCTGGGAAAGTAGAGACATGTGTTGGGTGAGAATGCAACCACTGTCCTGTAAGAGTGGAGTTCAGTTCCCGGGTGGCATCACAGCAGCTGCGATGCTCATGTTGGCAAATCAGACAAACTAATAAACAAAATTACACAAAAATGTAATTTAATATTGTGTTGTTGCAATTATTAAGGATCTGCACCAATGATGAGTTGCACTGAGCTTGTGCTCGAACCAAAAGGGTAATTTATGCATTTAACAACATTAAAAGGAACCCTGGATGAAATAGATGCTCACAAAAGGCTTCAATTCACTGTCCCTCTCAGTAGCTGCATGGATAAGGGAAAGTACATCCACTTCATGCAAAACAAAGATACAGAATAATGTGAGGCCTGAATTAGACTGAGCTGCTCACTCAACATGGACATCTACTTGCAGATCTGTCAAGAGCCATGTTTGTCCTCAAGAGACACAGCATAGGTGGCGCTCATATCTGATGGGCGTAGCAAGTGTTCCTTACTGTGGGACAGCAGTTCCTCAGTTGAACTTCGTGGCTGCATTGGTACAAGTGGCACAGGAAACTTGCAAGTTTATTAAGGCCAATATGGTTTGGATCTGATGTGCCGATCACAGACAATGTATTTTTCAGGAAAGCTCTAGCAAGACAATACAGCACAGCAGCTCCAGTCCAAATCTGTCACCGATCAAAAACAACTGGGGGATTATTAGATGATAAAAAAACACAACACAGACTCTAAACTATAAAACTGCACTGGGATTTAGATTCTGCTGATTCTTTCTGTAGGACCCAACATCTGTGAGAAGCAAAGTCCCATCCCATAATTCACTCAAGGTCTTTTTCAGGTCCTAAGGGGTCCATCAGGCTTCCTTCCAGGAAGAGACACACCTGAACATCTGCAGTATAACACCCACAACACAGAAGCAAAATAAAACCCCGGACTGGGATGAACTGAAATTCACCATTTAACTAAAAAAACCCACTAAGATCAGCAGAAGTAAGAGATATTTCTGTCTTTATTCATTCAGAGGAGATTAGGAAACCATAAGATTTCTGCTGCTTTGAGTTCGAAATGCTGCTGCGAGAAGTAAACTTCTTGCTCTCCGTTGTGGGTATTCCTGAGCCAGAATCAGCCTCAGAGGGTGACAACAGTGAAGGTCAGCTTGTTCTCTTCACGACAACAGCCTCGTTCGCCTTCACAATGACGCCGGTGGAAAGCGCATGCTGACACGCTAACACAATTGGAAGGGTTTTGTCAATCAAGTCGGCGGAATCAGCCCCAGCTATTCATGCTGCTTTGTTTATCCGGCTTTGGACTCAACAATAACAGCACTTTCAGCCCAAGCGCTGTCAGAGAGAAATGCTTACAGTACAGGCCTCTCATCTCGCTGTGCGTTATCATTGCTGCACACACACAACATGCAGCAGAGCATGAGGAAAAACGGTCCTAATATTCAGAAAGTGAAGCTGTAGCAGATGCTAAAGTTGAACATGTGGACACAGAAAAAAGGAGATGTCTCTGTATTCTGCAGATACTTTGCCAACAACATTTCAAGTGAGTAGTTATTTGGATCTTTAAAATGCAGAGATGGAAACATGGCACTCTGCAACACTGCCTTTCTGCAAACATGGCAGAACATGCATATTCTGTCCACCTTCTGCACCTTTTACATGGCTATTTCAGTCCACAGCTTTAGATGCAAACCCAGATGGGGCAGTGTTGTGCAGAATAGCTGACGTGACCAGCGAAAGAAACAAAGAAGAAGCTGCACAGCCTTTCACCATGTGCTGATTCTTTTCATGACAGATAATGTGTAACTTCTTTGGGAACTCCATCCAAAACTAAACATGCTAGAAGATCATAGACATCTCATCTGCAGCGTCATTTGTGGGTTCCTGAACACATCAACATTTCTCCGGATTGTGAGCCACAAAATTCTTATGAAGACCTTGGAATACTAATCAGCTTTACACCTGTCAGCACATTCATACAACTAGAAGTTTTCTTTAAACAGAATGAACCAGTCTGGTCGTTCTGAAAAGATGAGCAACATGTTTTTCTTACTCTTTAACCGGAAGGTTAGACAAGCAAACTGCAGGAACTGTGTTATCACAACCTGCTGTGAGCTTGACCTGCATGTGCTGGTGTGCGTCTGAGCACACACCACCAACAGAAATACCAAAGCTGACCGTGACCAGACTGACGTCCTCCACGCTGATATGGAATGCTGCTATCCTGCTCATGAAAGTTTGACCATTTCACAAAGTGGTGACATTTTTCCTCACAGCTCAACACCAGGATTATCTGTGAGGAATGTCCCAAAGATCGGGCAGAGGGCAGAAAACAAGAGGTATGTGTGTGTTTTCTGATGCATGCCCACCCAGCAGAGGTTTGCGTCATCGGGTGATGTCAGAGAACTGACTCACTCAAGGCTTCACACTTAAAGCCAAACCGATCCGAGTCACACCAAGTGAAAAAGAATTTGCTGCGCCTCTTTCCACCGAAAAGGTGGGAATGAATCTAGACACACAGAGATTCTCTGAAACATGGCAGACCTGGAGGCATACAAAATTCCAGGTGCTTTCTGTGGACAAACTGGAAATCAGTGTAGCTGGATGACTCACCAAAATAAGAACTACGCGTAATCAATTTCACTTCCACGGTGGATTTTAAAATTAATTTTCTATTTAATAATCTGTTTTATCTTATTCAGTATAAGAAAAGAACCCTCATGCTGATTAGCACTCCAGAACACTTTCTTGATATTTTTCATGCAGCCGGAGATGTGGGGAGATTTTTTTTGTCCATCAGTTCCGCTGCAGTGATGTTGAATGGTGCTCGAGCAAAAATATCCATAAAAGTCCACAAAACTTGGCAATATTCCTGTCGTAAACTGAAGTACTATAAAGACAAATGTGTGTCACACCTGTACTGAGCTAAAGAAATGCTGTGCCGAATATCAATTATTTTGTTGGGAAATATTTCACGCCTGAATCATAACCCGTGTGGACACATATAGGGACATCTGCACGTCAACACCATCCCATGTATTTCGAATCAGTCTGCTTGCCCAGACGTCTGCTGCTGCACTTTCTGTATGTCACCTGCTCTTTAAGACGCCTTCTCGGTTTGGGTTGTGATCAAATGAAGTGGTGCAAAATACCGGAGTTTTGATCGTTTTTTTGCCCAAACAACAGGAGGCACAGTAACCCTGCCCAGGAGTTGCCTGTATCTGTTACCTGTCTTAGTTATATCAAAGCTAACGCTTGTCAGAGATGACTCTCTCACTAAACTGATAAAGCACAACGTAAACAAAGATCTTTCTGCTTGAGATTACTTTTAAAAAGTGCAGCTTTGGAAGGAGTGTAAAGTAAAGGATCCAAACCAGTGCTAGTGACAACAAAGCCTCACCTCCCTACAGAGAAATCAATCCGGTCCAAATGGGCACAAAGTAATTTTTCGAATTCTGATTCCAGACAGAAGTGTTTGGGTGGATGTTTGGGTGGATGACACTACCCTCAAAGGCACAGTGATCTCAGATGTTAAGTATGAAGATGACGCGGGTAGCTACACCGCAGTGGAGGGTTAATCTGCCCTTAACAGCCCTCTCCTCAAGGCATTTTTGCCTTTGGGTTAATGCATTAAAAGCCCAACACTTGAAATGGCCTGATAAAAGCCACAGCAGCTATTAATTGCTTCATGGATTTTCCAAAGTGGGGTAATGCTTGATTTAGAGCCACAGCAGCCTCTAAGCTCTGCCTTCATCCACAGGTTTTCCAAAGCAAATATGACAGAAGGGGGGGGGGCACCTCTATGTCCATCAATAAAGGAAGGCCAGAGCTACTGTAGGCCATACATAACTGTGGCTTCCAACTGGCATCTAACCACACTGGGCGGTGGACAAGGAAGGAATGCAGAATTCCACTTGGAGACCATAAACTATTAAGGGGAAAAAATAAACAATACGTGTCAGAAAAAGGCAAATGAAAAGAAAGAAGCGGATACTTACAAATCTTTGTGTGGGTGCACTCTGAGCACCACAGTGAAGACCATACATACTGTAACCACCACTTAAACAACAGTCATTATGTCGTCAGTTAGATATTGGTAATGAGAAGTTGCAAAATTTATGTTAAATATAGCGATCAGACAAAAAAAAAAAAAAAAAAAAAAAAGTCTAGATTGATTGAAAAAATGATGGTGAAAGGAGTTAGAGCGATGGTTTTATCATGGATGCTGTAGCTGGTTCTGTTATCATCTGATTCTAAAGTCTTGATAAATGTTACAGATGTGTTCCCACTTGGTTTTGGTTTTAGGATTCTTCCCGGGAGTAGCTAAATAGAAACCAACACAGTTATGGTGTTCCCAGTTCCTTCAATTACTATGTTTTGTCCAATAAAGGTAGTCGTCAGACCAAAAAACCCCAAAAACTAGATAGTGAAATCACAGAGGTTATCCATCTTCTTTCACGTTAAACGAGGTTCTCTACCATGTGTTTAAAAGCTGACTGTATTGAGTTAAACCTTTATAGTCTATATTCTCAAAATTGTGTTAAGAATTTGGATAGTTTCATCGAAAGGTTCATCATTGTTCATATATACTCTGCCAACTTGTTAAGTGGTAAAACACTAAATTTGCAAATTAGACACCTTCGGGGGGCCCTAATGCATCCGTTGCATCCTGTCTCTACTCTGAGTTCTTTCCAGCCAGAAAAGGTTGGTCCAGTGTTGACTCTTGTCTTCTTCTCCATTTCTCTCACCATGGATGTGCAGCAACTGCATTATGCCATCACACCGATATGAACCAATATCTCTAATGTTTCCAACACCTGGTTCGATCTATGCCACAAAAAATAAAACCAGTTCAGATGGCATAAGGGGTCCAAATCTCTACTGGGTTGAAAATATAAACAAATACATGTTGGGCTGCAGGATCTCAAGTTGAGAAGATGCCCAATTAGTTCCACACTTAGTATTGAAGAAAGAGCAGGGTGGGCCTTAATAAGCCATCTCATTGACAGAGAGGGAGTTCCGTTTAGTTTTTCTGTGGTAACACATTGTTAATTATCATGAAACCAGAGACATTTGTCTCAAAACGAAATCTGAGAGTTGCAAAAGTTCTGGAACACTAAAAAGAAAAAAATAAACCTCACTGCATTTTAAAGGTTTATTTTTTCACCACAACATGACATTTATTATACTGCTCAGTTTGCTATTCTAATTAAAAAAAGACTACTTCTATTTAGAATAATGCTTAATGACATTAGGCAAAATAAGGTCAATCATTTTAATGTCACTGTTATGATAGAAAACAATGACCTAAACCCAAATGAGTTCAGATGCTGAAGAAGCAACAGTGAAATTAAGCTATGTGGACAACATCAATGAAGAAAGGTAAACCCCTTATTCATTGTTAAATACTATTTTTATAAAGAAAATTGCTTGTTCTGGTCTTGTTTTAATCAAATCTCAGAGATATTGATTCCTAACAGCAACATCAAGTCATTTGTTTATTTCCTTATCATTGTACAGTTAAAGATGCTAGAGGAAAGAGTTTGAAATGGATGGGGTGTGGTTGTGGTGGTGAGGTGATGGGGGGGCATGCATGTGTGTGTGCATGAATACGTGTGAGAGTAAGATTAGGTGGGTCTTATACTTCTTATACTTGGCTGCTGTTTTTATGAAAAGCACTTTGTGCTACTTTTTGAAAAAAGCTTTATGAGTAAAATTTGATTTAATATATAAAGTTTGCATGTCTTTGTTGCAAAACCTGGCAACCTCAGCCCCAGCATGAGAGTCTGTGCAAAAGAGAAAGATTGTTAGTAAAACGAAGACACACTTCTGACATGAATGAAAAACTGAGTGTGACCTTCCCTTTTAGAGAGGTATGGATATAAGAAGGACTTTGGATTATTGCAAATATGGCAGTAGTGTAAGAGGATGCTACGTGGGAGTGAATTCTTAATCAGACTATGCTCTGTAACATGCAAACATGAATTTAAATATCTTTTCTGCAACACGTGACCAGCATCATCAGTTCAGGAGAACAGGTAGAATATTGCAGTGTAAAGACTCAGACAGTTCAGGGTTTCTCAGCTGTTGTAAACACACACTTGTGGCAAGGGAACACATTACTCATGAGATGATACCCAATACATTTCTATGGCTATATCTTTCTGCTCCACTGACCTCACTCACAGTCTTCATTTACCACACTAAAGCTCAGGTTACTCTGTTTTGTATCTTTTTTCAGCCGTGACTGTCTCTGTGGTCAGTTCATGGACCATCCCACCTGCTTCATCATTTAGAGAGGGAGCAGTTCACAAGCTAAACTGTTCTGATTGCAAAACCATGAGGATGGAAACAATCTCAGATACCATAGAAAGTTGTGGTGGTGATAATGGCTGCAATGGGCTTTGCCCTGCAGTAAAACCTCGAAATGACATGTGGTAACTGTTGCAATCCAAGCTCAGTGGAAGATGCCGTGAAGGGTAATTGGAAAGAGTTTCGTATGGGAATAGTTCAACTGCTACTCCCTATTTTAATGGGGAATACATCACTCAGAATTATGGTGCAGGGGTAACACTAAGATAGAGATCAAGACTTCATTCACAGAAAGCATAAACAAGCATGCTCACATTCCTCCAAGTTTGAAAGGGAAATACAAATATATGATGTAATAAGTCTAAATGGGTTAAAGTTACACCTCTGACTTGCTCACATTAAAGGCTCATTCCTTAACTCATTTACCTAAAACTATGTATTCCAGACTCGTTTGATGGCACAGTGACATCGATTATATGCATTTCTGGAGCCACCGCACCCCAGCTGCGCAGAGGTAGAAAAAATATGCCAGGTAAACTTTATTCGGTAACAACAGAGTTTTCCAATCCAGTAGCTGCTATTCTGAGGCTAACCAAAGGGAACATCATAGAAGCTGTCAAAAACCTCCAAGAAAAAGTTTATTTTTAATGCAAATTTATAACATGCAGTTGACAAACTTACACTTGATTCCCAAAACGACCACCATTATGTGGGAACAACATTCGGACGGGCCACAAACATATGGAAACGTTTAGAAACGGGCTCATACAGTACATCAGATGCTGAAAGCTAGTGTATAGGAGTCAAACATGGAAAATAAAAATAATCTCGCTTTACAAATTTCTTCACATATGTGTGTAAAATGTGTTTTTCTTTGAAGCATGTATCATATCAGGATATCTGACAACTACCCAAATACTAAAATTGTAAGGGTTACTGTACACTAAATGCCGCATCTTAAAATGAGAGGTTTCATCTGCTCTGAGATCATCTGGCTATTGAAGATGAAAGACAAGAAAATGCTGAAAAACTAAATCCAAATGACAAAATCCCCTGGAAACAATTACATCAGTACACTCCTACACAGAAAACAGATCCAGAATCAGTGAATAAGTCACAGTTTGCCTAAAGCACGAACACTGCTTTACTGTAACCGTATCTCCACTGAGCCTTTTATGACACAGGAGAAGTATCTCCTTCATGACGAGCATTCAGAGAGGGCTGTAAGGGATAGCAAACACCTAAACACACCATCTAAAGTAGAAACTTCTCTTGTCATCTCTGTGGTTGTAAACATCATAAATCACAGTTTTTCCAAATGTAACCAGGCCATCTGGGAATTTGAGAGCTTCAGTATCAGTGAGTGTCTTCCTTTGTGGTTACGCATGCCATCCAAACAAACAGAGCAGATTTCATTACACAACAGAGTGACACCCTGACCGCTTGTGGGAACACTAGCCTTAAGATGCTTCACTATATAGTTTTTATTTTCCTGTGGATAAAAAAATGCTATCTGAGGACAACGTGCCATTTGTACATGATGGATGAGTGGGCTGAAGGTCATGCAAAATGTGAAGACAACAGTGCACTGCTGTTTCTCTCTGCTGCCTCCCACAACCAGAAAGCTGAATTCCTCAACAACATTTGTCTAAGTTTGTAGATTGGAAAAGCACATCCGTATCAAGCAGCCTGGATTCAAACAAACAGGATGCATTAAGGAACTAAGTCTAGAAGTGTGTCAACAATCCACTGCACTACTACTCAGGTGATCTGATCAGCCTAACATGTTTTCATAACTACAACTTCTGCAGGTTAAAAAAGAAGCACATTTCCCTGTTTCAACATTATGGCAAATTTCCAGTAACAATATGGGTCCCCATATTACGCCATAATAACACCCACTGACTTTATCTTGCTACTGTAAGATAAACACAACTGACTGCCTCTGAAAGTGCTACATTAGCTAAACATTGCCAAGGGAAAAAACAAAGGGTGTTAGATTTTGCAAAACACCTGCTTGTTAATGAGCGAGTCTTAAATCAAATCTTTGAAAAAAATGTGCACACGCTTCCATGGATTTGTAACTTTTTAATAACCCCAAAGTTAATTATTGAGTAAGTTTTACGATTAGCAGGAATCTGAGTAGCGATACTGTTCCGATCTTGTCTACTTTCTTCCAAGACAAAGAGATTTACAGAACAGAGACCTAATGCAACACTGTATGGTAAAAACCTTGCTCAAAACCCTGTTGTACATGATCTGATACTTGTCTTCTGCCCTCTGGTGGATACCTTTTGCACTACAATAATTCTGAAATCATAGGCACAGACAGCACACATTGTGTCATTTTTTGCAGATTTTTTGCAGATTTTTTAAAAGAGCTCATCATTTCTTAGGTCACATTTTAAAGAATTAATCATTCTGATCAATATTTCAGAAAGCTAAACCAGGCAACAATGGTATAGCCTGCACAGATTAAGAGGATGGATTTTGTCTTTCATGTTTTATTCCATACAAATTAACCAATTAATTTCTCTGTTATTTGCTGAGTCATCTTTCTACAATGCTGTAAAGAGAAAAGCAATCATGGTATAAAAAACAAATAAAAACAGTGGAGTTTTAAATCCCTCTAAGCTCAAATATTAATCTGAACATGGGTGCCAACGGTTACTGTAGCCAGACATGAATGACAATAGGGCCTGGACAAACACATGGTGCTGTCTTGCTATTTTGGCAGATGAATAAATCTGCCGGCTTCCAGCCTGTAAACAATACATAAAAGCCCTGACTGACCGCTAAACCGCTTTAAAATGTTTAGTCAGCAGCTTAAAGATTTAACCATCTGTAGCTTAAAGATTTAGTCTAATCAGCAGAGCTGTGATGACAATTACAGTAAATAAAATCCAAATGAAATTTTTCATTCAACTAACATATCATTGTGTTGTGATGTTGATATCTCCACATGGTAAAGATTGTTTTTTCTTGTATAACAGGCTTATGCCCCGATACTTAAAGTATTCCTTCTGTTTTCTGTAATTATTCACTTACCGCAAGAAATGCAAATAATTCTGAAAAACAAAAAAAGGTCTAAAATGTTTAATTCAACAAATAACGTGATTTAAAGGGGCTCTATGTAATCTTAAGTTTTTGAACTAGTGACTGCCATCTATGGCTCTTAGCGGCACTGCAGCCTCCACAGTACACTCTTGCAACCTGGAGCTATTTTCCAGCATGAAAAATAGTGGCAACCATTAATAGTTCTTCAAGTTTATTATGGCGAAACAATAATTCTCATGGAAACTCCTCACTCTTATTACTGGACCACCTTCAGTTTAATTACAGCAGCATTTGCTGTGGCGTCATTTCTAGAAGCTTCTGAAATACCAGAAGATTAATTTCCATCCAGTGTTGCATTCATTTTTCTCTAAGATCTTGTACTGATGATGAGAGTCGGACCAGTGTGCAACACCTTCCCCAGCACATCCCAAAGATTGTTATCAGGATTCAGGTCTGGACTCTGTGGTGGCTAATCCATGTGTGAAAATGATGAGGTCTCATGCTCCCTGAACCACTCTCACTGTCTGATTCTGATGAAATCCCAAGAATCATTAACTTGAAATATGGTAGTCAGCTGACCTGGCTCTTTGTGCATAACGTTGCTGAACCTGGACCTGACCACCTGCAGCAACACCAGATAACAGAATGCCCCCACAGGCTTCTGCAGTAGGCACTGGGCATGATGGCGGCATCACTTCATCTGACTCTCTGCTTGTCCTGATGCTTCCATCACTCTGGGACAGGGTCAGTCTGGACTCATCAGACCACATGACCTTCTTCCATCGTTCCAGAGCCCAGTCTATATGCTTCCTGGCAAACTGAAGCCTTTTTCTCCAGTCTGTCTCACTGATCAGTGGTTCCATATGGCTACATAGCAGTTCAAACCCAATCCCTTGCACTCCCCTCACAGTGAGTTTGTGGAAATGTTCTGACCTTCACTATTAAACATAGTCCTGAGTTCTAATGGTTTTTCTATCATCATTTCAACGAATTTTTAAAGGGGCAAAAAGCGATATTGTTGGGGATTGAGACCAAAACAAACGTATCCTCACTGTCCACGGTGGCTCCGAGGTACAAGAACAGAACTATATCTGAATGCAAGCAGTATAAGGGGCAAGAGCAACAACTTTATTGTTTTCCAGAGCAAGTCTGAAGGAGCTTTCATTGCAGTGACACTAGATCTAAATAATGACGGTTCCTACCGATCCAGGAGAAGGAAAGCGAGCTCCGAGCGAATCGTAACATCTCTCGTTCTCTCAGCACTCGTTTTGTTTATCCTCATTTTTTCCCTTGCTTTACCCGGTTTGTTTGCCGTTTAATGTGGCTCTTTGGATGGTGAAATGTGTTCCCGGTCATTTTCAAATGAACGCTTCTCCCATTTCTCCCATTTTCCTGCGACGCGGTGCGGCTGGCTGTACATGGAGGGAGGGAAGGCCTTCACTCAGTTCATGAAGGAAGCGGAGCTTCACGTGCACGAACATGCACGCGGAAGGAGACCACCTTTGTAAACAACAGGCTCGATATCAACACAGAGACGGTGTGTGTGGGTGTGTGTGTGTGCTATGTTCACATTGCACATTTTTAATTAATTAAAAATTAATTAACCTAGAAATTATTAATTTTCGCCTGTTGCTCCTTTAAGCAATCATTGTCAATCTAGATGTTTTCTAACCACATTTCTTCATGGAAGACAATAATCCCCACTGTGCTTCCAGTTTTAATATGATGGACAGTTCATAACCCAGTGTATTAGTTTCTGCATCCCTTTAGACATTTTCTCTGCATGCCGATGATTTGACCTCTTAGTAAACAGCTTAACATCTTTTCCACAACCCGGCTGATTCCACATGGTTGTTTAAGAAATAAGAAGCTACCGGTTGGGTTTTAATATCTTGTTGCCAAGCTAGTTGCTCATGCAGTTATTTATGGAGGACCAGGAGAGTCATCGAAAAAGCAATACCACATTTTCATGCTGATTAATCAATTGGGAAATAAAAATATGTATTACTAAATATAATTTCAAATTTAACAATTAAATGATATAAAAATAAATCACATTTCTAAAGCATTTTCTAATTGCAGATTTAAAATTCAATTATTAAACAGGGATTACAAATTCTTTTCAGTATTTCATTATTAAATCCTGAGATTTTAAAATGCATTTTCAAATCCTTTTTCGAATAGCAGAATTAAATGATCGATTTATGAATCTGAGTAGAAATACCTTTACAATAATCTATTTAAAAGCAGTAAGTCCCTTTTGAATTTCCATTCCCTTTTCCCGCTTGCATTTTCAAATCCTTTTTCTAAATGCATTTCCTAAATGCTTTACCGCCTTCCTTTAGCTTTTCCGTGACTCTTCTGGACCCTGAACACGCTGAAAACCAAAATCAACCAATCACAGCTGCTCCATATGGTACCACAGCTCCCTCATTGGTTAGCTAGCAACACACAGCTAGCTAACAGCGAGCTAACCTCCCTGACCGTACAGATCATTGCAAATACACTGAAAGACATCTGTAGGATGGGTGAAACTCTGAAGCATCTCCACAGCATTCAGACCACTAGTTTCTCTTCAAGTTTCATGTCTTCTCTGTATTTTACTTCACTTAATTAGGGAAGTAACTCTAGTCTGATCATCTGACCAATGAGAGAGCTGCATACCCACATGGGTACCCACTCAGAGCTGCTGTGATTGGTTGAATGTTGTTTTCACTGCTCAAGGCCCAGAAGAGTCACGGAAAAGCTAAAGGAAGGCGGTAAAGCATTTAGGAAATGCATTTAGAAAAAGGATTTGAAAATGCGAGCGGGAAATGGAAATGAAAAAGGTAATTACTGCTTTTAAATGTATGATATGTAAAGGTATTTCTAATCAGATTTATTAATTGATCATTTAATTCTGCTTTTAGAAAAGGATTTGAAAATGCATTTTAAAATCTCAGGATTTAATAATGAAATAATGAAAACAATTTGTAGTCCCTGTTTAATAATTCAATTTTAAATGTGCAATTAGAAAATGCTTTAGAAATTTAATTTCTTTCATATAATTTAATTGTTGAATTTGAAATTATATTCAGTAAAACTTATTTTTATTTCACAATTGATTAATCAGCATGAAAATGTGGTATTGCTATTTCAACGACTCTCCTGGTCCTCCATACTGGAGGGATGAGAGAAAATGAATGAGATGCAGCAAAGGTCCAAGCACAATTTAAACCGGCTATGTTGTATTTCACAGTGCATGATCTCCTCAGCCAAACCAAAGTCTTAGAAATAAAAAATCTAGAAACTTGGCATCACAATAAGTGCTACCAAATACACAAAGTAGCACTATTTAACTTTCCAACCCTAAAAATTTGCAATTCTGATTCGTTTTGAGTGACATTTATTATGTATGTTCCTGGAGCGTGCAGAGGCCGGAGACAGCTTTTCACAACTTTTTTCACTTTACAGCATAATACTGCTTCATGGCACTGTGTCAACATGTTAGCAACTGGATATCAACACACTGGCTGTTTAGACAGCACACTGCGGCAGGTTTGGAAAAGAAAGGCAAGAGGAACTTATTGGAGGAAGCGAGAAAAAAAGAAAGAAACGGACGGAGCAGGAGAGGAGTTAATACATATCTGGGCAATATATCGAAATTTTTAAATATACTGAGACTTTATCAAATGAGATACAGAATGAGGGAATATTGTGTATATCGAGTTAGCTTGTTTATTGTTATAAATATATCTATTTTCAGCTTTATGCACACTTGTATTTTTATTATGTCATTGAAAACTATTTAATATTATTTTAATACATAACTGTTTAAGAGGATAAGTTTGTTTTTCTTTAACCTGGACCTATTTTCTAGTATGTAACACAATCATTTACTCACCCAGACAGTTTTGGTGTAACTTGAACTCCTTCGGGAGATATTTAGATACACTCACGATCAGCGTACATTCAATATAATGGGAGTGAATGGGGCCAGCTCGCACAGCCTCTAAATAAGGCAATTTCTGCCTCAAAACACCTTTACCACCAATGTTTTTATATAAATTGCTGGTCCAATCCCTCTGTGAGCTCGAAGCGGGTTGGAGTTGTTCTTTTGTTGCGATCAGTCATTATCTACAGGCATTACAGGCACTGTGATGCGGCCTGGAAGTGACATCATCGAAGTCCTTACTCAAAGTTAATGGCTGTAAATAACAACAGATCACCACAAAAAGCAACTCTGAGCTGTTTGGAGCTCACAGAGGGATCGGAAAATTAAATATTGCATAAATTCAATTTGGTTGCTTGACCAAAAAATATTGCATCGAAATAAAAATTGTATATTGGAATTAAGGAAAACATTATTGAGATATGAAATTTGGTTCATATCGCCCAGCCCTAAGTTAACATCAGACTTTTACAACTGGATAGAAATTAAAGTAGAGATATGAAGCAAAACAGATGCCTTCATTATGGGGCACCGCGTAAGAAAATCAATAGTGGGGCTTTAAACTTACATCTTTTGCATGTAATCAAGAGGTCATCCAGCCATACATCTAGGGCTGGGACGACGCGTCGACGTAATCGACATCATCGATGACGTAAATACGTCGACACAAATTTTGCGCGTCGGCGCGTCGTGAATGACGTCATATCAAAGATGGCGGCGTCCGAGGGAAACCCGGTCGCTACTAAAGCAACAGAAACACACAAAAAAAGTTGCTCTAAGTCTTCCAAAGTCTGGGGATATTTATCACGGTTTCTATACTGTCAGCGCCACGGCCTAAATAATGATAATTATAT
>JAVQJG010159254.1:0-35732 GCA_036024015.1 Craterocephalus amniculus
CTTTCTTTCTTTCTTTCTTTCTTTCTTTCTTTCTTTCTAATCCTGATACAACCCCACCGACCTCATTTCTGTGTGCGTAACTTTCCCCATCTGAAAACTATTGATTTTTCCCTCTCAGTGTGTCATTTGTGCTCCTCAGACACTGGCCAATACTCTGCTGTGATAATGGGAACCCAGACTGGGATGCACATGCACACCCCTTCCATTCACATATTTCTCACACGTGTCACGATTTTGCCGATAAGTATTGGAAATTAAACCCCTTGACCTCAAAATGTGAGTTCTTTTTCAGGAACTGCTTCTTGCTCAACGCGTCTGGCCGTATCAATGAAGCCCACACGCATACACCACATGCAGCCCGCCTCGCCTTAAAAAACATATTGATTTCTTTCTTTCGCAGGGAGCTTAACGCAATCGATTGTAGGGGCCCTTTCAAGATCAGCAGCAGTATAAGCATCTCTTCCCCTAACACACATGCTGCCTCTTTCCCCTCAGGTAACGATTGTCCTTGGGCTGGGGGAACAGTTTGTCTGCATTTAGATGAAGTGTTTCTCTTGGCATCCAGTCCATCTCCCTCATCTCTGCTCCCAGGCATTGTGGTTAAGTATGGAATGTATATTTGCCTCTTTAACAAAACGTGGCAAATGCAGCACACTCCTCCTTTGACCTTTATCGTACCTCCGCACTACTACCTCTCTTCTCCGTGTGTCAGGGGGTCGATACCTCTTTGGATTTGCATGTATTACAACAGAGCCCTCCGTTTTAGTCTAAAACGTTGGCTTTCTCCACTTTGGTGGCCTGCAGGCAAAACAAACCAACAAGAGAGATTTTTTGAAAAACATCATTTTTACTTTATTTACAATCAAATGTAAATAAGTTGGGCTTAGAAATTATGCAAAAAATCCATGGAAATGATCAGACAAACATGCTTCTGGTCAAACATAAATGGTTCAGAACAGAACCTCACATGGTGGGTCTGAAAACTTTGAGTGCCCCTCAAAAATGTGACTGCTTGCGAAGTTTGCCACAGATGGTCAACGCTTGAACTTGAAAATGTACAGCTGAAAAATCTGATTTTTAAATCCAAAATGGATAATAGGTTACTTTCTGATCCTGAGTTAAGAGCCATATAGGCAAACATTTGTTTTCATTGACATAGGCTAATCAACTGGAACCACGGACTACCATTTTGTCCAACTCCAAGAAGATCACGATAGTGATAGACAAATACAAACGTTTACACCTTAAATTGGAATTTGGAACTTAAAGAGGAAATGTTCCATAAATGAAATGAAAAATAAAGACATCATAAATTAGAAAGAAAGAAAGAAAGAAAAAAGACAGGAAGGAAGGAAGGAAGAACATTGCCATATTGTAGCAATAGTAGTATTTTTTCTTGCATTTCACCATTTACAAGATTTTATCACAAACATTTCTCTTTACTGTCGAAGATAAGGCTAATAATGTTCAACCGGTACTGTTTTTCACGAGCCTACTCTTAGATGTGTTATTTTTGCTCCCTGGTAGATTTTGCAAATTGTCCTTTACAGTTTGTCACTGAATCCACCACCAGCCACCATCAGAGAAAAGACCAAAAGTAACCCTTAAAAAGCAGAAGTTCTTTCAGCTACTTTGTAAAAAAAAAAATGGTGAGACAGTAAAGCTCAGGGTTTATGAACCTTAAATGAGACAGAAAAAATATAGCGTGATTTTTGACAGGTGGATTGACCTGCGATCCCTGTACATGATTTAAGCTCTCTTATCTGTGGCATTGTGTTTTGCTAACCTGGGTCAGCTTGAGGCATGACTCTTTGAGTTTTTCTCTAAAAGAGTGATCGGTACCAACAGCCCAAGGCTGAAAAAGGCTGAAAAGTGAAAGTATTTTAAAATAAAATGTCAATTCGACAATGTTTATTTTATTTTGTATCGAAGTGTGAGCTTGTATTTGCTAATATTAGCTCTCATGCTAGATACTGTGTTCAAACATTTTTTTCTTTTTGTCAAAGCTGGTATGCTCCTTTATGACTACAAGTCACTGGCGAGAGGTAAAACTCACACCTAGAATTACGTGCAGTTCAGTCTCATCTCGTCTCCAAACATGTAACCGCTTCATTAAAGCACTGCCATGTTTTCAACATGTCCTAAAACGCATGGAAGGATGGGAAATGTGGGCGGAACTGATTGCAAAGTTTGTTCGCTTTCCAACTTTGCCATCTTTTGCATTTGATTCTTAGACAAAACAGATATAAGCTCAGCAGGAGCTGGACACTAACACACTTCACTTTCACTTGAATAGTCTCAGCTCGACTACAACCCCTGCTTTGGGTGGCCAACACAGAATATGCAAGGACGAATTAATGAGCATGCTCAGACGAGTGGAATCAATTTGAAGCGGATTGAACATATAAATGATCAAGGTTCATTTTCATCCTGAATTTAATATTTACAAGGTAATATTTAACCTTTTTAAAGAGAATTAGATTTTTATTCTGAATTAAATAGAAAATAACTCTCTCATTTAAATGTGGCTAATGTTAGTTAAACTAATTTTCATTCATTTTTACCAGTGTTTTTCCTGAGTTTATATGACCTTTAAATTATAAGTACCTAATTATATTCATCAGCAACTACAGTTTGTGCTGCTCTGCCTCCGTCAAAGTGTACACTGTTGTTCCTTTTTAAGTTAATATCTTCAAACAGCTGCCTGCTGTTGCCAAATACCCCTATGAAGAAAGCAGTGGGAGTAAAACGGCACCACTGCTGGGGACTAAACCAACACAAAACGCTTAAAAATACAATACAGTTTTCTGCAGCAGAGCAAAACTGTGGATTCAGATTGTCTTTGGTGTTTATGAGTTACTCTTTTCGCATACTATTAGTGTTTCATGAATAAATATGAAGAAATATCAGATCGCTTTTAATATTTTGTATGTTTTCACACAGTTCTTTTTATGGGAAAAGTTGACAATTCTCTGGAAACCTGAAAAGAAAGCGTTAATGTTTTGGACTGAGCTTTGCACAGTTCACATGTATTATATACAAGATTTGTTTAAATGAGATGGTTGGAAAAAGCCACTGAGCTATGATGGAAGGGTCAAACCCCATACTGATAATTACGTAGATTTACCAAAGCAAAATTCCCAAGTAGTAAAAATTTAAGAAGACAGTATTTGCACCTAAAGTAAACTAACAATAAGATTAATAGTAATAAGATTATTTCCAACATTTCAGGGGAAAAATCCTCCTCATTTCTTCATGCGGCCCCTGGTTTCAAATGCTGCTCAAGTCATGTTGCTTTGCTCTGCTCATGTTTTCTCTGTAGATAAGACAGCCTTACATCAACCTTTATATGTTGTTGATCTAAGCTTTACCATGAGTGTAATCAACAGGAAAATCTTTTCCCACTAGATTTTATTCATTTGGGGACTTATTAATTACCTATACTCCAGCTCTTCTCCTCATGGCTCCATTCCAAACACAGCATCCATTAAGCCCCCACTGTCTTCAAAGTGCGTTAAGGATAAACATGGCAATACATAAGACAAGTTTTGAGAAGAATAAATCAATAATTGTTCAACAAACTTCAAGGGATTTTCATGTTTGTATAACACATATGGCTCACATTGAAAAAGCTTGCATACTGCGTTTCCTGTTTTTGAAAAATAATTTCACATGCCCTCGAGTTCTTCAAGTTTCCTCCCTGCTAGCTGCTGATGTTTTGAAGCTCTACAGTTAATATGCGAGCTGGTAGGATTTGCCGACATTAACGCAAATTATGCTGTACATTTGGATAATATTAGTTTTCAAAGTGTATGATTTGTGCATGATTTAATATATTAGTCTTCACTGGAGAAAAATGAATTCCTGTGTAAGAAAATGTCAGTATAAGGTCAAGGTACTTGATGTTTATTCATTGTTTAAGATACTTTTTTTGTGTGTTGAAATCTGATGCATGTTGGATATTCTTTTTCTCTTCCAAGACTCATAAATAGTCAGAGATACAATAGAGTAAACAATCTGCTGCATAAATCCAGGATCTGCACACGTTCAGGGACTGCTTGCACAGTGAAGAACGATTAATTCTGTGCTGTGAGAAGCACTTTGCGCTTCAGTTTGCTGTGTGCCTGTGGCCTACTATCTGATCCTGCCTGCCTCTCCCCCAGCCCCTCCTGCCGTCTCAACAATTAAATCAGTCAAGGTGAGTGGACTGCCCACTCGTTTTCTCTTATTAAAAAAAAGAAAGAAAGGGGCAGTAGAGAGAGAAAAAAAAAGCGTGAGCCCGTTTTATGACCTACAACACAAACAAAATTGTTTGATCATGAAACATTTCACCTGTATGCCAGCAGTTGCCATGGAGATTTTGTGCAGATATGTGAGGCTGTGCTTAATGGTGTGACCTTAACCTTGCACTCACTCGACTGCACGCTGTCATGATTTTACAAACACCCGGCTGTACTTCATCCCGTAAATCAGCATTTCAGCAGCAGATCTCCTCGCAGACGCCAAGTCTTCCTTTAAAATCAGCCCACGCTCATTTGTTGCTCTACATATGCTTTATGTCTTATGTATATCTTGAGCAGATCCTCCGGAGCCTTGAAGCCCCACTTGCAAACCCTTCCCCTCCCCCATCGACATTTCTCTTTCTGCCCCTTTTTGCCCCTCTGTCCTGCTCTGTCTCTCCTGCAAGCTGCCTCTCTTTCCTGTGTGCTGGGGGCCAGCAGAGGGGAAGTACACTGAGAAAGAAAAGCACTCTCCGAGTTCAAGTGCACGGGCTTAAAGACACAGCTGGCTTTAACAAAGGGCTGCATGACGAGGAGAAAACAGTCGTGGAAGGGCAGAATAATGAACTATTGACAAGGTGGTTGTGTACACAGAGGCAGCATGGGGATCATTTCACAAAGCGGGAGAAATGAAAAAAAAAATGCAAACAGGAAAACTGAGGAAAAATGTCTCCTCCCCTTTTCCTCTTTCCACGTATACTCCCTCCCTCCTTCCTTTCTTTCAATCTGTCCCTTCCTCTCTCCTCTTCTTCACTGCTATCCTACATGCATGCACTCGCACAGTGACTGATGCCTTTTCCCTCCTCTTGCGTGCTCTTGTTTTCTCAGCACCCCTCTCCTTGCACCACTGAGACTTTTGATCGTTTCTCCTCTGGGTGTAGCGTACGGTGGAACCAGTTCCTCGCAGCTCCAGCACACGCTGTCCCAGCCACAAACTGAGTAGCAGCAGCAGCAGCAGCAGCAGAGGATCAGCCTGCTTCTCACTTTACTGACTGTGACTTTATCCCCCTGCTTTTCCCCCCTTGTGCTTCCTTCACGGTGCTGACTTCCTTTGTCCGTAAGGCACGTTTCCCCTTCAAAGTCCTGATTGCCAAGGGGGATGAAGGGGAAAAGGCAATCGTGTTTGAGGAAGAGGTGCTCGGGCAGCTGTGGATGAAATGTGCCGTGGCCGGACTGACAGAGATGCAAGGCTGCGACCCGAGAGGGAAAGCAGAAACTCTGTGCTCAGGATGAAGGCGGACGGAGAGGAACAAGCAAGTTGAATTCAGGAAGGAAACGGGAAAAGGTAAAAAAAGAGAAAGAAACAACTGAATATGATGTTTGTACATTTTGTTATTCACCTACTGTATTACTTTTAAAAGCAGTAATGTTCTCCCGTTGTTTCTGCGTTCTATAGTTTTTGCTGTGTTTTCTGAGCTGGACTCAGCTTTGGTTTCTTTTTGTTTGTAAAGTCATTTTCTTTCCTCCCACTCCAACCGGAATGTTTGCCCAGCTTCCAGCTTCTCCAAAGACCCAGCTATGTAATTTATCTCCTGTTTATGCTTGGCAGAATATGTGTGTTAGCTGACAGAGCTTCCCCTGGAAACAAGTTCAATTCTAGCTAAAGGCTGATGTTGGGGCCCAGCTGGGAGGATGAAGGGGAAGGAAGAATCAGGTTGGGACATTCACTTTTGTGCCATTGTCGTGTCAATCACTGCAAATCCTACTATTAACCGTGTTATCACTACATTTTGTGGGTGTAAGTGTGTATCGCTATGAGGTTTGTTCTTGGTTTCAGCTGATATGAAGCTAAAGGTTGTCACAAAGTATGTGAATTAATTGGCCGTCAGCCTCCCTACTCTGGAATCGACACGTCCCACCCTCGACTTCCCCTCACTGTTTGTTTGTGGTTGCAGTATGCATCCCTGTTATGCTGCTAATAACCAAATCTCATCTGACTGTCTTTAAGCGAACAGCAGCACTTTCACACCACAGAGTAAAATTATACCTCGTGCACTCGCAGGCTTCCCGTCCTGCCAGTCCAAAGCTCTGCCTCTATTGTTGATTATCGGCGCCCCTGGCATGTTGAAGATCTGTGAAATCTCCTCATCCATGTTCTTAACAAGCCTGTTTGTCTCCTTGGCAACCCAACTCATGCTCCCAGTCCTAATACCCGGACATGCACACACATATAAAGATACCCTAGTTGTCGTTCTGCCACTGAGCGCCTTTTGGCCAAAATAAGGGTTTTCTTGATCTGTGGATCAGAGGGTGAGGATGACTGCGGGGATTACTACGGCTTCTAAAGAAAGCACAATGAACAAGAGAACCAAAGAAGGAATGAAGTTTTGGCTGCCTGTTTATAGTTGTTTTACCACAATCTTATTTCAATCTTTTTCAAGGAACACGGATGCATTGAAAATTAGGAGAATCCAAGTACTTAAAATTCAGATTATACCAGCCACTGTAAAAAACTGTTTTGTTCAAATATTTTTGTTCAAATAATATTTTGTTCAAAACTCGCATAGGAATAACTTCACAGTTGATCCACTGCCCATTATTTTCCCAGTGTTTTTTAAAGTACGGATAATATTGAAGAAAAACAACTACTACAACTACTGGCTAGCACAGCTGTTGTCTTCAACATGTTTCTCTCTTACGCTTAGTACACAGATAAGGTGAAAACGTATTTTCTGCACTTTTACTTCAGCTATGAAAGATATAAAAATAATCAGAGCACAAAGTGGTACGAGTACTGCTACAGCAATGATCTGTGATGTTTATCCAGTAAAAATGTTTGGAAGCCATAGCCTTGTGTCTTCTGACCCTAAAACACCTGACAGCTGATGGACAGATTTTATAAACCCTATATTTGCATAAAACTACATGTTTACCCCCTGACCTTTTTAATTTTTATCTTAAAATATTAATCTCTGTCTTCTGCCCTAACTGTCGTCATCATCAACATTTTATTACCAATGCCACAGCGTTCACTTATATATTCATTTATGTTTCACTCAAATTGTGGCTTGGCTGAAGTAAATATTTAGCTTTAGGATCATGTTTCTAAAATATCAATTTTTCACACAGCGAAGTAGAACCTGTATTAGATAACAGTTATAAAGAGCGGAAATCAATAAGCTTTATTCATATTGCTACACTTGGATTTTACAGGCAGTTGAGACGTTCAAAGCATCACCACAGGGCTGCTTTACTGTAACAATACTAAATACTTTGGCAGAAATAATGGATTGCCATGGATTTTTGCACTAACAAAGAACCTATTAGTTATTCAAAACCTTTTCAACTCTAGTACACCACTTACTGACCCCAGCACATCTAAACATGAGTGGAGGGGAAGCCATTGATGTGTTTCACTTTATAAAGCATTGCTTAGCCTTCATTATCTGTTACGTTACTTTGGTGTGAAAGAGATGGGGGGGCGGCCCCACACACAACGGGTAGAGAGGTTTAGCATGGAGAGAAAGCACTGCGCCATGTGACCGCGATATGTACTTGCGCGCTCTCACGGCCTGAGTGAGAGCTATTCCCCCTGGACTCAGTGTTCCAGTTGCATCAGTGTTTGTCTGCTTTCTCTAGGACATGGGGGCTGAAATAGGGCTGGAGCTGATAGAGCTCCATCTGGATACCCACAGGGTTTTTTGCTACATTATTAGCACAGCCCTGATAATGTTTCTCTCTGTTGCACCAGTTGGACTCTCTAACTGGTGTTGTATTTTTTTCCCAGCTGCAAGAGGTGCATGTCTTTATTACTTTCAGCTGTTGAGTAATGTTGATATGTTTGAGGTCCTGCTGAGAGATTTTTAGCAATTTATAAATGCTGTAAATTACTTTGATTTGACACTGATGTTAATTGGTTGCTAACTAGACCCGTAATTATCTTGTAAAATATGATGAATTGCTTCACACAAAATAGCCAATTTAATTGTTAATAAGCTTAATCAAGACCAGCTATATTAATGTGTTAACTCATAAATATCATTAATCCTATATTCAGGGATTTATAATGTGTACACTGCAATCCTGTGTGCGCTTCCTTTCTTTTTTCAGTATCTTTTTCATGCAAGAAAAAATTATTGTTATTAATGTTTACCAAGTGGGATATAGTCCTTTAGTCTGAAGTAAAAGACTTGAATACTTCAGATTAATAGTGTCTTTTGATGCTCACATTTAAGCCTGATATCACTTAGAAAGGACAGGGCTTGAGTCACAGATTAAACAGGATTATGTAAAGCAGAGCAACAGTTATACATTTACATGGAAAGTAAATCAGATATAATAGTATCAGCTTATGTCAGCTAAAGAGTAATTGCAATATATAAACCCCAAATATATTTGAGGTAATAAAAAAACAAACTACCAATAATCCGCCATTGTTATTAGTTTTTACTCTAATATTCAGTACAGTAGGCAGTTTTTGGGTCTTAAGAAATCACATCCGCAGTCATAGTTGGTCAGTATCTTTTGGCATCATAAAATGACACACCTTTTTTAACTTTGGCCAATATGCTCTGGTTTCTAAATAATAATTAATAATTGATCGTTTTACTCAGGGGCTCACAGTGCTTCACTTATGTTGGAACTCAGTTAGCACTAAACCAAACCAAACCATAAGGTGACTGAAAAAAAACTAAACAATGAATGAAAAAGAAATGTGACATCAAATAAAAGCGAGTGCAGCCAACAAACTCATCTGAAATTTGTTTTTTAACAAGTCCTGAAACTCCATCTACCACCATCCCTCCAACCTCTGTGAGTGAATATGCATATCCATGTGCTCCCACTGGAGTTTTACCTTCAATGACATTCTATTCTAACATCAATGTGTCATAAGACAAAAACAGTTGGAATTGTAACCATGTATTATTCCTAATCAGCCAAACAAAAAAAAAAATGTTCAAATTGTAAGTGTTCCTGTTTCACATCTGGAAAACCAAAGCTGCATGTCACTCCTTTTGGGAACACTTACCAAGAAGGTTGTTTTTTAACAATTGGTCATATGTACATGTTTAAACATACATAAAAACAAGCTAGAGCTCTTCAGTATAAAGTGTGTTTCCAGTCTGAAGTGTAATATTGCAACTGTTACTTCGCTTTAACCTCTAACATCATAAGACAGAATCACAGCCTTTGCCTCCGATCCTATGATGAAGTTTGCCTACGTGATGATACGCGGTTCCTTTGTACTACAGTAGAAAAAACCAGTGAATATCAAAGTTTATGCGTGATAGTTTATTTCATCTTTTTACCTCCCTCCCACTACTGTTAGACTTTTCCAGTAAGAGAGTTCATATCAATGAATAGTTTCCTCATGGAGGGGCCAGGTGGCTGCCTTGTGTGTTGAGAAGCAGGCAGAGGCGGTGAGGTGGGGGTTAATATTTGCAGGCTGTAGGAATGTGTTTGCAGTCAGCAGTGAGAATTCCTCAGTTCTGCATTAGTAGGTCACAGCGTTGCCTCTTAGCTCCCCGATATCAATCCCCTCTTGCTGTCTCCTCTTTCTTCCTATACCACTCTCATCTTTATTACCACGTTCCTACCCGTCTCATTCTCAATGCACATCTTTTTCTTCTATATGCTCCCTCTCAACTTTTGATCCTCACCATTTCCCCCTCTCCTTTCCATCTCCTTAGATGTCTCAGACATCTTTAGAGCCTCAGGAATTGGGGGTTGGGTAAAAAGCAAAGATAGTGCAACTGTGTGTGAGTGTGATAATGTTAGTGCACAGTTTTCTCTCCTACTGGCCTCGTGTTTCAGTCATGTATGATTTATGGAGCAGGTTCCTGAGGAACAAGCTTAGTTGATCTTATCAGCCATTTTTCGGTTTATAAGTTTAGTTTAACTGCCCCCTGTGAAATCAGATATCAAAATTATTAACTGGCATAGCAGTGAAAGTTCGACAGTAGTCACAGCGACAGAAAACTTATCCACCTGAGCTTATCTTTGCAAGATTGATATAATATAAAGCTTTTTATTGAAGGCCAATGTTAACACAACCTGAATGTCTGCTTGATGACCCATCTTCATGTCCTTGCAAAACAAAAATGTGTTATTACAACCAGCTATGTAGCAAAACCACAAAGTAATCTGACATCTGAAAGACAAATCCTTTTTGTGATCTTTATATTTAAATAGAGAAAGCCCTTTTTAGAAAATATCACCAGAAGGAACATATGTTCCAACATATATGCAAAGTAAATACTGTCAGTTCTGCCCAGCCAGAAACTGAATTTATGTTCTCAACATTGCTAACCCAGAACTCTTGCCTCCTACATATTTGGCCACTAATATGATGTCACTTTCATCACAGCTTAGGGTTACTACACACAAATGAATGTCGGACAATGCTCCCTAAGATGTATCTTGTTCAGAAAAGATTGAAATTAGGGATGGACGTTGATACTTTAATATCTGCCAGTTAAAATATTGTGATACCAATTATATCAATTGCATCTTTAATAATGCTAATATTAAACATTTTATTTGTTTTCAATTCTCTGAATTTTTTGCAATAAAATTCCAAGCAAAATCCTGGCACAGTGTAATTCCCTCTGTCTGTTCCGCATCACAAGATTATCAGATGTTATCTCATGAAGATGAAGATGATGATGCTAGTGTTGGAGATGCTGTTTGAATATTTCACTGGTTTAATGGAGGTTCTTGATCACTAGGTTTTATTATATGTAAATTGTATTACTATTATGTGTTTCATTCAATTTAAGATAATTACATTTTGTTAATGTGTAGACTACTTATTTTAAAAAATATTAATTTCACCTCATTTTTATTAGGTTTTCTAATTGATGGACTTAATTTGCATTTGTTATGAGTTTTATCCATATTTCATATTGCTCTCACAATTAACGTTTTAATGCCAACCTTACAAACGTGTGTTTTCTCCTTTTAAAGGGATAGCATGTAACTCTTGGCCACTAGGGGGCTATATCTCTAATTTCCTACAATGTCTGTTTTCTGAAGAGTTCTGCCCCCTCAGAGTGCGACACATATCAGCAGAAATCATCCATTATTACCCAAATAGCATGATATTTGGGTCTGAAGTTACACAGTATCCCATTTAGGGTACAAACGAGTATTGGTATTGATATTGTTGACAAATTTATTTACCATAATGGAATCATATTGAAAAGAAAAATGTGGGTATCATCCTTAGCTAATTAAAATTGCAACATTACCTGCTGTCACTGAGGACTTGATCCTAAACATATTTGGCTCAAGTTTGTTGCTTGACTCTGTCCATGTTATTGACTGAGTTGTTGTCAAAACAATTAAATTAGGTGAGAGGAAATTGACCATCCTGAAAAAAGTGAAGAGTTGCTACAACATGAGCTTTCTTTACATTAAAAACCTAATATAACCACACTGTGCAATGTTATTCAATTTGGGTCATTTTAAAATGTAAAGAATTCAAAGATATGCAGAAACCATTTATTATGACTGCATGTAAGAAATTAACGCACCTGTGTTGTGCTAAAATGAAATCCTTGACAAATCTGATGGATAAGAGTAGACATACCAGTGGGAGTTTTTTCAGATATATTTGTATCCTTTTTATGTTGCAGTAAACAATTATGTGAACATTTTTGTTAGGATGAGTAGAAATATGCATATTTCTAATTTAAGTGGCTAGTCGTGCAGTTTATACATTCAAATATGATGTGAAAGTTATTAAAGAGATTCTGTTTAATTCAAGGCCTCGGTGCCAATAGCATCCGTGCAAAATGGTGCAGATACAAATCAAATGACCTTAAATTACCCTTTATATTAACTTCACTACAATTGCTTTCATGAAATGGAGAGTCGGTTAAATATCCATCAAGTCAGTTTAGTGTCATTCACTCTATCTAATCAGTGTGTTGGTGGAATTAAATCATTCTCTTGATAAAGTCTTAAAAGCTTTTTTATTGTTGTTATTCAGCTTGTAGTGATTTTTTTTAATGATCTTATTGGGAAAAGGTGACAGTTGTTGGCATCATCCCTTCGCCACATGAGCAGTAACATTAATTTCCCTTGGAGCACCAGCTTTTGAAGTTTCGTGTTGTGAAGTTGTAGCATTGGCAGCATCACCAGCAAAACTCTGCAGGCACCTCTTCAGATCTGAAGTAGATTTAGTTTCTGACAAACACTTATCACCCAGGTGCAATATGCATTTCCTCATGGTTGCGCCTGCCCTTTTCAAACACAAATTCAAAATTATATAAGAACTTCCCCATAATAAGAGCTATCCTCTCTTTCTGAGAAGCAGAACACACAGAAGAAGTTAAGATTCTGATGCAACAAAACATGCAAGGTCCTATACAGTAGATTATAAACAATTATTTCCTGAGCTCTGAAAGTACTACATTATTTGTCATGCAAAACACGTAATCAGAATACTTTATGTTTTAAGCATAAAGGTTCACCCCTGGTTCTAAATGGTCAAGAACCAGACCTGAGGTTTCAAAACGACAGTTCCCCAAAGGGTGAGGTTACAGAGGATCTGTCTAATCCCATCACACAATAGAAAGATGCTGTCAGGGTTTTGCTAGAATGGATTCTTGTCCATTTGACATGTGATGAAACAGAAATATTATTTATATGTTGCTAGACAAGTACAATAAACAGGTTATTTGTATTTTATCTTTTTTCTTGATCTTGTTGTATCTGGGTTTTTCTGGCCGGGATGATTGTCACATTTAAACCACTTCAATCTGCACATCCACCTGGATGTTGCAGATTTTGCACTTTTCAGGCAATTTTCACTAGTCATTCAACTTTACTGCTACGGGCAGTGTGAAAATTGGAAAATACACAGTGCAGTAATATAAATGTAGTGATTTTTTATGAGTTCCTAAGATTGACACTATGATGTGAGTAGTAGTGAGCCTCTTATAACCAATCCATCGGTGACACAAAATGCCATTGCAATGCCGTCCTTGGTCATATCAGGGAGGTGACAGCACATCATTCTCTTAAGAAGTTAGAAATGTACCCACCATTACCCTTATCTGTTGGAAGGGAAATTTGGTTTCTTATAAATGAAGCCACATCAACAGTTTCCCAGCTGCTTCAGCACGTGTGAAGCCAATTTAGCAGTTAGAGTACAATTTAACATCATTGCTCCTAAAGTTGTTTGAGCAAAAAAAAAGAAGAAAATGCCTTTTTGTTTTTGCTTTAACTCTTTAAAGCAGCTCTTTTGATAGAGATTTCATGTTATTATAAAGCACAAGTAAGCAGGTGAAATGTGTTTGTGTGCTGAAAGCATATTAATTTATTGGCAGTGCTTTAAAGTGTCACTACGTCTACTCTTGGTAACATATTGATAGCATTCACAAGGCTCTCCATTACACTTTGCAGTTATACACATGCTCTGCAATGGTGTTGGAGGTGTCAGTGATGCCCGCATCACACAACGACTCCCTCGAGCGTGCCAGCTCCCTGGTGCCAGACCGGGGAGGAGGAGAGAATATAGCAGAGAGGAGGAGGGGTGAGTATGCTGTGAGAGAAAAAAGGGGGAAATAAAGATGAAGGCATAAAGAAGCAGACCGTCTGAGAGGTAGAGACAAGTGGGTGAAAAAGCAAGACAGAAAAGCGTCTGAGGGAGAAGAAAGGGTTTGGAGCAAGTGAATGGGACTAGGCGAAGAAAGTGAAAGGGAGCAAGAGGAGGGATTATTTGCATTTAATGTCTGTCGGCTCAGTGAGTCATTTCAAAATGAACCTCACGGTTCAGCGAACCAACCGTCACCGCAACGGCATCATGATTGTACGAATGTAGCGGCAAACAAACTTTTACAAGTCAAGGATGAAGGAGTTTGTAGTAGAAGCAAAAGCTGCCGTTGCTGGCTGTTCTTTGGTCAGCGAGGGTCGTCAGGGTCACTTTTGTAAGATGAAAGGAGAGACTACGGTTGGTTGCTTCCAAAGGGGGAAGGAGAGGTCAGGAAGTGGCCCCAGCACAAACACCAGACTCATTGTTCAAGTTCAAGGTAAAACTGGAAAGGATTTTCATTCACTTAGCCCGCCAGCCTGTGACAAGTCGCCATGTTTAAAAGGGTCCTAATTAGAGGAAAACATTGCCCATGGCATCATCTGATGGTGTCATGCTGTTATAATTGTAAACTAATTATGTCGGTTTTATCTATTTAATTAGGAGTTTTGATGCTGACTCCAGGGAATGGGGAGAGGGGAGGGGGCATCACAGGCTGTTTTGACAAAAAATAATTTCTAAAAACTTAAAATATGAGGGTATTCTCCTCACATGTGGCCTGTGCTCAGGTGTGTCCACCCTCTGCCCCATGCAGACAATGAACAAGGTCACAGCCGGTGGGTCAGATGTCAGGGCAGCATCCCCCCGCCACCCCCACCCCACCCCCCAAACAGCTTGCCTTCCTCCCTTCCCTCTATGTTGTGTCTGCTCAGTCGTCAGCTCCTCATTAACTCCTCACGGGGGGATTTCCTGTTCGCCTCCTTCACTTCCCCATTCCTGCTGAAAATGGAGCAGCGTATTAGCTCTTTTTACAAAGCATTAATAATTAAATCCTTCACAGTTTGCGTGCTGACGATGGGAACCAGCGGCTTAAAAGTTGTAACCGCACACTAGGAATGCAAAAAGCTAGTCGGAGCTGCACTGAACCAGTTGCTGTTCCAAACCTTCAGGAAGCTGAGGGCTGTAATTGATGACTTTGTGCTCTCAATAAATACAGCGCAGCAAACACACGTATAAACACACACTCACACACTGGCGTATAATTCAGCGTCTGACTCACTACCTTTAACAGAAAGTCAATAACAATACAGGAATGATTAATCAGTCCCTCCGTGGTCCCTCCCTCACTACTCACCACCTTCCACTCTCTCTCCTCTGCCCCTCTCGCCCTCTCAGCTCAGTATTGATTTGAATGCATTTGCTTCCCATTTATCCGTTAGCATCCCTCCCCCATCGTGTATGCACCGCCACTGCATTGAGCGGTCACAAAGAACCTTTCACACAGGAGTGTCTTACATGCACACAAACAGCACACACTGGGAAGCCCCTGCATATGCAGGAGCACAAGTGTGCACACACCAGCTCACACTCCAGTAGGTGCCACACCTAACTGCAGTGCACGGAGGGATTTGGTTTGATTATTCTGGGCTGCAGAGTGCAAATTAGGAGGGTGCATTTCACAGTGCAGGTGCATTGCATGTACGTGTTTGTGTTTGTATGTTGCACACGGATCAGCCTAAGCACAAAGCGGGGTTCTTGAGAGGTTTAACCGACAGCCTATCTGACCCCCCCCCCACTTCCACTCCTGCCATTCTGGTTGGTGGCACACAGGTTGCCATGACACCAGACTGTTTTGTCTGCCCTTTGACCCCTTTAAGGGGTTCTGTGGTAAATCAGGCATTACATGTGAGGGGCAAATAGAAGGGAGTGGAAGGGGGGGGGGGCATTTCCTCTGTTAAAATGAGGTCCAAAAGGTTCCTCTATACATCCGCTTTGTACTGAGCAGAAGGTGGGGAGCCTCCGAGACGCTTGAAGCGAAACAAAGACACATGTGCACATGCAGGCATAGCAGCGCTCTGCAAGGGTAAATGAACTAGGCTGGAGCTCCCAGGAGGTGGGGAGTTATTATGCTTATTGTGCAGTCGGCCAGCTAAAGCTGTTCGGCTGCTTCTTTTGAAGTTATATTTATCAAGCCAGAGCAGGAGGCTTAGCGCTCCAAGCTGGTGCATTGCTTTATCCATACTGTGGAACGCATGTGTGCACTGAAACACCTTTCGCATATCAAGATTGAAATTTCCCTTTAAAATGTCTATCGAACTAATCTAAGAAAGGAATTTTTAAACGTAAAATAGAATTTGTGTTGCAGCTTTGGCTCCAGTAACATCTTTTTTGACACCTTTAAGCACTCCGACTGTTTCTTATGTAGTTCCTGATTTTCTGCTGGTCATGTTGGCGAGTATTTAAGCTACACTCTTCTATGGCCAACGCTTAAGAACCATTAAAAAAGCAAATTAAATGCAACTTTTAAAGACTCTGCAATTATAATTAACAGTTGAATGAATTGCCCACTATATTGATTACTTTCCCAATAAAGTATCAAATTAATCTAAAAATGTATTTAATTGCGCATGAACGTTACATTCAGAGCAGAAAGTCAAAATACTGCCTGTTTGGAATCATTATGATGATGTAGGTTAAAAACTATTTCAGACAAGCAGCATAACTAAATTAACTTACGAATCACCTGGAAACAACCATGTGACTTACAACCCTGTGATTCAAAGCAGCTAAGTAGTACGTTAGTAACTCACCTGCTGACAGAGTTTGAGGCGTTCAAATCTTTGTCAAGCAGTCTTTGTATTCATGCAAACAACTTTATTCCCTCCAACCTTGATGTTCATGTGGGTTTCTTTTTCTTGTTTTTCAGTTGGCTTGCAGTTGACATCTAACGATTCCTTCCACTGTGATTTCAAGGTAATCTATACATAAAATTTCGATGCAGTTCACTTGTCCCTGAATGAAATGCTGTCACAACACATGAGAAACTATGGCTTTGAACATGTAAAGCATGCAAACTTTAACATATGTGTTATATGTGTTATATGTCAGTGGGCAAATGCCAGTCTGATGCTACATATTTGTATAATGCTTGTTTAATTGAATAAGAAGTTTGATTCACAATATTTGCCAAATGTGTCCTGTTACTATAAAAAGAAAAATACAAAATGACATTAATGAACACTCTAGGATTTACATTCAAGTATACATAACACTGTGTATTTTTTAAAAGTACAGTTGAATGCACAAACTCCTTGTATGCTCATTTAATAGTATTTTTTACACCCAAGATGTTTGTCACACAATAATTTCACAGTTCCACACTTTAGGTGGATTGCAAACTGTATCTGTTAGAATTCTTATTATTATTATTGTCTTATTATTATTTGTGACCAGACATATAGACAGAAATGTACTAAAATACTAAAATATTAATTCTGCTGTCAAGCTTCCACATATTTACAAAGATTGTTACATTATCACATCTTACAATTTTAGTTATAAATAACAGCTTAACTGAAGTGATCTTGCAAAAATAATGTAGGATATCTGAATCTCAATAGCCTATAAGAAAAGCTGCAAAATACACTACAAAAATAAGAGGACACAGTAGGGCACAAATTAGATCATTTTATTACATGTGCATAATAAATCGTGATAACTCCTACAATTTTTGAACCTTGAATCTAAATATTTGTTTTTCATTGAATTTTTGGGAAAAAATCTAAAACCTAATAATATTTTCTCAAAGATTCAGTAATGCCTGCTGCATGAAGCCGTTTAGATATAAAATAATCATCCAGCCAGTGTGATGCAGCTTGATAGACTTAGCAAAGCTAAGACAAAAAAGATATTTATAACTCATCTACATATCTTTGTTGATGAAGCTACATTCCAAATTGGACCGTCCTTTCTTGTGTGGTGCTTTTTGGCCAAGATGGGGTTTTATTCTCATAAAACACACCCCCTCCTCCACACAAACACCACTTTTAAACCTCGGTATTTTGTGTCACATCACATGCATTCTTCCAGCTCGTGTTTGATTGGAATCTTTGAAAGGGCGGCGTTACAAAAGGCCACTCACACACCAATCCCAGCATACGTAAATTGGCAGTTGTGCCATAGCAACAGTTTGGCTAGTTGCCAGGCTGTTGATGTTGCCAGGCAAAAGGTTCCCATGGCAACATTCAGTTTGCCATCTTGGTACAGCAGGTTGGCGTCAACCGAGGCAGATTAGTGTTGAACACAGAATTGCTTTCACCTGGGAAAAGAGAGTGCATTCATATTTCAGCAGATCGTAGCTGCACTCTGTAACATTAAACACACTGCAACATTGATGTAACCCTCGGTCAAAGATGTTGCATACATAATTCAAACGCAAAGCAGCGGTTATTGATATCTAAAATAGAAAATTGTTGCGTAAAAATCAGGCCAAAGAGGACAAGAATTCTCCAGCTCTCTATTTTCCCAGACTTACATCATGTTCATTTCATCAGAATGAAATCACTGTCAGTGAAACGGTTGTGATTGCTGGGGAGTCTAAAAGTGACGCCCCGGTCTGTGCCACCACACAGTTTGTGGACGACGATCAAGGATGTGAGAAAGTTTGAATTTGAAGTGACAGCACCCCATTTAGGAAGAGCCTCAGACATTTTTCATAGTGGCTGAGTTTTTCACGGCTCGGGCAGACCTGCTTCAGGGCGGAGAGGGAAGGATAGCTGACATTAGCACAATTACCCTGCATTTCTCCGTGATTTGACTGAGAAGATATCGTGGAAACAAGGTATAGAAGCTTGTGTTTTTGCGTTTTTTTTAAAAGGCGCAGAGAGGGGGGTATGAAGACAGAGAGCGGTTAAAAGGGTAAGAGGCGGGAAATCAGGGCCCGTGAGGGCTGAAGTAGAGAAAAAGTTGAGTGAATGAAGAGAGGGAGGAGAGGAGGAGGAGTCATCCGAGGGTGCACTTTTGGACAGGGGAGCAGCAGAAAGCAGTGGGTAAAGTCTTAACATGCCCACCATATAAGAAAAGAAATGGAATATATACAACCACCTGGCAATATTTTCATAATGATCAAGGTTAAAAAATCAACCGTTTATACAACCAAACTGGTTTTAAGGTTTTAAGCTGTGTGTTTTCATCCTCTGTTACGTCTGCCATTCTTCTTTGTTGAAAACTGGATTCCTCAAGTCCCACAGACCAAGCAGCAATTTCATGCAGAGAGCGCAGAGCTCCCACATGCTGCTCTTCTTTGTCAACACCACAAATCCTCTGAATATTTACAAGTCTTAAATTTGTTTTGATAGCATCTGTTATTACATTTCTATTCCGATAAAGGTCTGCTGAAATACTTTCAGTGGCATCTACTGTAGACAGCAGATCATCTTGCCCCAGTTATGTCTGAATCAGAGCTCCGAGTAACTTAACACTTCTGGCTTGTGGCTGTTGGAATGTACTAGTGTGCCAGTAATGTACTAACGCACAACAATTTTGATTTCTGTGTTAAGTACCAAAACATTTGTGTTTTAAAGTAATTCTTTTGTGACATGGAGGAAATTCTTTTTCGCACGTGAAGTAGAAATTGCCCATATTACTGCCAGATGACAGGTGGTGGATGGCATGTAGCTCCCATGAAAACCTGTCAGACTTTAAGTTTCGTCTGAATGGGATGGGGTGCTGCATGTTGATAAAACTGCAAATGATTACTCGCTATATTTCTTTATCAAGAAGATGATCAAGAAGGATTTTTCTAGTTGATTGCTTTTAGTATGAGGATTTGTCAAAAAGACATTTTGTGTTGGATGCTGAGCCATTTCTGAATCTGAGGGTTGATTTTTTTTTTTACTTTATGGGTGTTGCTTTGTTGTAGAGCAATATGACAAGCGGAGAAAAGTGATATTGAGAGTTGTTTGCACAGACGCCAGTAGAGGGCAACAACTCCTAAGAAATAGCAAGAAATCCTGTGAATGAATTTAGTGTGTGAAGCCCTGTTGTACTCACACCTGCATGAGAGATTTTGATGTCAGGAAAAGGTTTTTCACAGTTTCTGCTCTCATACCACTCCATAATAAATGAACTTATGAAGACTTCCTCATCTTTGTCATCCACTGGCATCAATGTGCACACATGCAGTAGACGTGTGGAGCTTGTACTGGTTTACCCACCTGCTCTTCATAGCACATTTCCAGCCTATTGTGCTGCCTTTATTCTGTGCTTCTCACCACCACTGCAGTGTCAGTGGACACTTTCCTCCCCTGTAGCATCACTGCAGCGTTCAGTGTAGGTGCTTTCCCTGGTGTGTAACAGTTTTCCCAAAGCAGTCAAAATTACAGAGTTGGGCATGATTTAATTAGAAAAAAGTAGTGGCATGTATCTTCGTTCCTTAATGTATTATGATTGATGTAAAAAAAAAAACTAAAAAAAAAACACAAAAATGCATAACTTTTTTGCATCGTCAGTCATACTTTAACCAAATTTTAGACCAAAGAAAAACCACACAAACACATTCAATTAAAGAGTCACAAGGGGAAAATCCCCTTTGAAATTGTATGGTCTAAACCTTTAAAATGTCTAAATGATTCAGCAACGAGGGAATCAATTGTATGAATGTGCTGCAAAAATAGTAAATAGTGGTATGAGGTAACTGGTTGTCTGGAGGAGCGGAGGTAGACAGCTGCAGAGAGTGTTTTCACAGACACCTACGTCCTGCTGTTGAAGATCTTGTCTGGAGAGCAGCTCTACAATCTGTGCTCTGCAGTGTGAGGTAGTTGGTTGTATGGTTTCGCATAATAAACAGCACGGAGATAACTGTACAACCTTCTAGCTTTCCCTGCGGAGTCACCTCTTGCCACGACTAGTGCACCACCAGCCGAGAGGTAAGTATGTTTAGCTTCTTTTGGTGCTTCACACCAAGCTTTGCTGCACCATTGGTGCTGTCAAGGTCTGATTCATATGAATCTTTCCTATGGTCTTATTAGAAAAGTTTGTGAGCAGTATGTGTTGCCACTGGACAGTTTGTGTCAGGTTGTAGGTTGAAGTCTTAATTTTAAAAAAAGTAGAATTTGAGGTTTTTATGAGATTATATGTCAATAAAAGAAAATGCAATATTGTCCACATGATATTTCAAAACAATAAAACGATAAAAAATTAAACAACTAAACAAAAAAACTGATGTCACAAGAACACTCCACAAGTGCAATGAAAATAAGTAGAATTTTGCACATCAGTAAAGCCAAAAACACAGCATACCATAAAAGATTTGAGAAACAGCAAAAACAAAAAGAGATGCACACCTCATGAAATCCCACAGACTGTAAATGAATCAGAACTAAGATCCGACAACACAGGAAAAGCGGTTTCAGAAAAGGCAGCATATTGCACAAAACTCAGCATTTCAGTAAACCATAAACCTTAAAAACACATTGATAATATTCATAATGAAAAAGAAAGTTTAGTAGCGTAGTAGGTTTACCTGCAGCAGACACATCACTCTTACTTTGTAAAATTAGACAGGAAGTTAACACCTGATCAGAATGAGGCACTGATGGCTGCACTTTGGTCACGCAAACCAATTTAAACTTAAAAAAGAAAAATTGCAAAGTGCTACTTCAACATCATAAATGTATTAGTGTGCTGTACTTTGGACTATTGCTGCAGCTGATTTTTTACATTTTTGCACATCATACCTGCTGCCAGACTGAAGTTTCTGACGCAGCACAGCTCCCAACTCAGTATTATCATTACTATGTAGTCACAGCTGGTTATTGCCTGCACTCTCTGTTCTGTCGTATCGTTTGCTCTTGTCTATTTCATGTCTTTCACGTTTTTCTTGTGCTCTCTGCATCCTGTGTTTTCTTGTGCTATTGCATTTTTATGCTGCACCTTGGTCTTGGATGAACATTGTTTCAATTCACTGCATGCGGTGGAAATGGTTGGAATAGCAATAAAACCTACTTGACTTAACTTGACTATCAAGTAATGAACTTGCTGCTTGTGCTTTGCAGTATTCCCTCATATCCATGCATAACTGTACACTACATCAAATGGGGAAGCTGTTTTTGCCAGACGTTTTGCTTTTACACACAGTTTTTATGCGATTTTTCTACACCGTCTTACCATCTGCCTTTGTTTTCTCCACGACTTCCACCCCCCACCCACCACCACCAACAGGCAGACTAGTAGTTCGAAACAGCAGCCATCTGCAGTGCATTGCAGCCAGCTCATACTCCCCGCCTGGAAGGATGAAAAAGGGGGGCACATATCAGAATTGTGCTGATTCTGCACTGTCAGTCGTATAGCGTTCTTTATTACCCACAACATTACACTGCTTCCAATCCAGAGTGGACAGCTGAACATCAGGTGATTTCAAGTTGTGTGGGGAGCGAGAATAATCTACGGTACGTGATCGAAAGCGTCATTACCATCTTTCTTTATATGCCTCTCTCTTTTAGCAAGAACTAATTCATACCAGTGACTGGTTTCACTTGGCTCATTTTGCAGCGGGGCGGGTGCGCGAACAGATTGTCATACAAGCACGTTCTCATACTGTACGTCCACATGCATATATGCTGACTTAAAACTGTGGCTTGGAACTGTGAGGAAAACACCATATGTTTTGTTAGTATAAAGCCTCATCAGTTCTTTTAAAGGACCTCCTCACACTTACCAAAAATATGCTCACAAACCGCCCAGCAAAAACATCTGTAATGAGTAGCAGCACTGCCAAAAACAAATGCTCTGCGCAGTCTCTGGGGATGTAACGACAAACTAGAGCATCCTGATGCTGAGACAGACAAGGCAGACACCATCCCAGACTGATGATGTCATCCTTGTGGAGCACTCCCAGTGCTTTGTCTGTGTGACACTGCAGAGTACAGCCTCAGGAACACAGATGCATACATACACAACCGCACACACACACACACACACCTGTCTGTGGTAGTCTTCATTTGTCAGCTTCGGACGCTACTGAGGTCAGGACGCTTTTTCTTGGCTCTTGCGCTAAAATGGCGCCCAGATAGCCTTCGTCTTGGAAAGAGATGCTTTAATGGGACAGATTAAGCAGAGCAGGCGAACATACCTGCCTGCTGTAATGTAAACACAATGGGAATCTACTGTATGTCCTGGAAAATATGCGGGTGTTTGGCTGTTTGGCATTAATGCAGATCCGATAGAAAATGTGCTGCACAAGCAGAAACTGTACAGGGACAGTGCAGAAAACTCAATGCATATAACCCAGCAGAGAGACTGTAAACACATTGGGGATGTTGTTTCTATGCAAATGAGGGTGTCATGGCTTTACAGTATGATTGCAGCTATGAGGGAAGATGCTGAAGTGGCTGTAGTGCATCAGAGCTGTGAATAAGATGGCAATTGAGAGCAGGATGAAAGGAGGGAATGCATCCACTGTGTGATCAGAATACAGCTAGAGACCAGCCTATAGGCAGGGAGGAAACATCATAATTATTCAGGAGGTATTATGAGTGTAGAGTGCTGTGTTCTTATTCTTACCTGCACTTCTAAAAGGTTGGATTCTGGTTTTGCATATTTATGAATAAGAAGCCTTGTCTGACGAAGGATGAAGACGAGTTTGTCTGAACCTGTTCCCATCACGCAGTGATGTTCTTCTACCTTTTCAGTGAGGTTTTATCATTTTCACCTTATTTTACATTCACCTTATCTGTTCATAATTTTGCACACTAGTTCATTGTCAATTTGATTTCCATCACAGTGCTTTTGTCACGGGCTGCTCTTGCTCCTTTTTCAAGGTGAAACCTCCGCCTGTTTACCCTAATTTTCTCTAAACGTGTGAGACATTGGTGATATGCTGTGTTGTACAACTTGGTCAGAACACTTTCGGGCCATTAATGATGCTTACACATCAACTGTAGTGTTTATGCTCCATCTCGCTGAACAGACAGCCAATCAGTGGCTCGAAATTAGATTTACTTTCATTTCTGAATTTCCCTCGGGGCTGCAGGATTCTGTTATCCAACAAACGCAGCGTTAACTCTCTGTCTGCACAGACACAAGCACAGATATTAGAGTCAAACTGCCTATGGACACAACAACAGATTAAACAATAAACGCTAATATTGAAAACATGAAATATGCAAAGCGTTGCAATTTCTTTGTTTGTGTGTGCAACACAAAGGGTGGGTGTGCATGCGGCTTTTAGATCAGTTTCTCTGTATTACACAGAGCTGATTTGGTGTGACCAAACGGCTAACCACATGCTCTGCTCCTCTGATGTCAGGCTACATAATCAAGACATATTTTATAATTGGCAGAGCTTTCCATGATGGGTTTATTTAGTGTTTGATGTCACTCCAGCTGCGATTTACAGTGGTGCTGGAGCTCCACCATAAATCCTGTAATCAATTTGATGACGGTATGATTGCTGTACACATATGGGAAGGCAGTAATGTCAGGCTCTCAGGTTCACAAGACTCCCGGGCTTCATATTTTCTCTCTATTCTCATCCTATTAGAGATTCTGACCCTCCCCCTCAATCCTCACTTTCTGCTCGTCCCCACATCCCTCCCTCTTCCTGCCCCCCACACTCGCACAGTCCCCGTCTTTCGTAGTCGCACACAAACACACACATACACGTGCATGCACTCATTGCACTCTCCTTTTATATCTCACACTTTCACAAACGTAGCTCATAGACAGGAGTGTGTGTGTGTGTGTGTATAAGGGGGGTTTACTAGGCTAGGGGAGACGTGAGGCTTGGAAAAAACATGTGAGGAGAAAGAGGGAGATAGAAGGATGATGACTGGAGTGTGAAAAAGAGGGAGAAGGTAGAGGAGAAGAGACTTTAAGATACAATGAAAGCAAGAGGAGATGGCTGGAGACCACTAATGCAGCATGGAGGGTAACAGTGTCTGTGCGTGTGTGTGTGTGTGTGTGTGTGTGTGTGTGTGTGTGTGTGTCATCCTTAAGTGTTGAATAGCATGTGCACCAGCCGGTTTGCCGTGTACAGGGGCACGTGAACGCACAAGTGAGCAAGCTTTTTCCCTCTCTTCTTTTTCCCTCTTCTTCTTTTGTTTGCAGCTCGGTGGGTTTTGTGACAGCAGCCCTGCAGAGACAAAAGGTGAAGCGCTGCATAGATGTTGTCAGGTAGGTAGAGAGCAGAATAAAGGAATCAATACTATTGTCTGTAACCTACCTGCCGCTGGGCTCCCTGTCTGGCCCCGGCAGAGACCAACAGAGAAAGAGGGAGCTGAGAGGAGACCCAGAATCACTCTGGGAGAGGAAGGAAAAGAAGAGGCTGACTATAAGGTGATCGTCGCTTTTCTTTTTTTTTGCATTTTCTCTGCTGCTAACTGTTCAAATCCTTTGATTCTGATAAAATGTACAGGCTTTTTTAATGTGTTTATTGTGGTATTTACGTGTATTTGCATGTGATTTGAAAGCCTTTTAGTAAATATGTAGTAGTATTTAGGCTGCTTGCATAGAGGTCAGACTTACTTTTTTATATTTGACATGCTCTTTAAAAAAAAAAAACAGAATATACGTTCAATTTTAGCACTTTTAATAGGGCAGATGTCACGTAATTTAAACATTATGAACGCTTGACTTGCACAATCGGTGCAGAAAACTTCCGTCTCTATTGTGGTAAATAAACTTTGAGTCATTGATCAAGACATGAATGACAGTATTTTGACAAGACCTCAAATCCAGCTGCAGCAAATCCATTATTCATTCCAGTTATGACAAATGTCTGCCGTTTCCTGTGGTTCGCTGCAGCTGCCATGTCTGTCACATTCAACATTAACAAAGAAAACATGGAAAAATCGCACCCCTGCATTCCAAAATTCTGAGGCCTATGGCTCAAAAAGTATACCAATTGATGTATGTTACCTTAATAAATGCGGTTCATTTTATTGCAGCGTGTGACGCAGACACACTGCACCTTCATGGACACTGTGTGTTGAAACATGATGAACAAACAGCTGGCTGAAGGAGTAGTAAGACCAGGTACAGATTCCCCTACTCTTTTCCACATTGTACAAACATGTGCTGCTTTACCCGGTCTATACGTGTCATTCTGTCTGTCTACCAGTGGGTGGCATCACCTCCTAATGTTTCTATGCAATGAATTTTTTGCCAGAGTTTGACAGAGAGCTTGATGTCATTATATTACCTTTTTACAGGTGGAAACTTGCCTTTCTCATCTTCTTTTTAATTCAGCTCTGAACCGGTAAGTCAGAAGACGGATTCTGTCTTGTTTCTGTCTCTTACAGCTAGACTGACAAAACACACAAAGGCATAAAATAAAAACTGCTGCATGAAAATACTGACAGACATGTAAAACTCTTACAAAGTGTCACTCACTAGATGCTTGTAGATAGTTTTCACGATTACTCTTCCTAAGTTGTCCTTTCAAAGAGTTGTGGAGAATAAAACAGTCATACTTCCATACTTATGAAGAACTACAGATATCTGTCCTTGGTAAATATGTTTTGTTCATAGCAAATATTCATAGATTTATTTGTGTTGCAAGCATACAACTGCTTTAGAATAAACACTTCCCTTTTTTCCAAATGAGTCATGTCCTAGACTTTAATCGTCTATGCAGATGAGCATGAGTTTTAAAGCATCTTCAGCTTTCTGAGCTAATAAAAGCCATTAGAAAATAGATTTCATCAAAGTTAGCTCAATAAATCATGTACAAAATAGCCAAGATATTAACCACCAATTTAAAATAAACGTTTTCTCATCATTTAATTCCTCCACTGCTGCATTGGTGAGATTATTTGTGCCCGTTGTGACAAATGTGCTTCACTTCTGATTGCTGCAGAGACAGATTAGACTGGATGAAATGTGAATAAATGTGTCATGATTATGCAGCAGGTATACTCTAATTGGACCGATTGGCTTCCCTTCTGATCCGCAGCGAACCAGGAGACCGGCTGGTGCAGCAGAATCCAAATGTCAGATGAGGTCATGTCTTTGTCTCGTTGCTGCTGCTCTGCGGTTCTTTCTGTTAATACAATTAATCTCACTGCTGGGTTTCTCTGTACAGTAACGGCTGTGTTTTAATTTTACCGTATGCCCCTCTGTCCCTGAGACCCTTAACCTGTGAAGTCAAAGCAGGTCACAGGTGAGGTCCTCGGGAACAGGGCTGCATTCAGTTTCAACGATCTCTTTTAATGTATTACGTGTCGTCCGAAGTGCTCCAAATGGAAGAAAAATCTCAGACGAAACAGTTTGACAGTCTAAGAAACTCGTTGGCTGGTCTGTGTGAGTCCTCAGACTGTTTTCATAGCTGTCGTGTCAGAATGAAGGCTCTCCAGGCCGGAAAGAGGACAAGCACATCTACTGCAGCATAGATGCTTTCAGGGGGCCGACCCTATAGGCTGGCTTTGTGTCATATAGCCTCTATGGGGCAATAGGAAGACAGCCAAGGGTTGCGATCCCGTCATATATGTCACCTTCAAACATCATGGGCTCAGCTTTTCATCTTGTGCTGGAAAAGTTGTTTTGTTTTACCTCTGTGTGTTAATAAAATGGGATTACAAGTCATGTGTGTGTTAATTAATTTTCTGAATAATCCCTAAAAACATATATGCCGTGGCTGATTCTCAGTTCAAGCTGAAAAGACCCAATAATAGTAAAAGGAAAGTTCCCCTTTGAGTTTTTTTGGACATTTATTAGATATTAGAATAAAATATTCTTATAAATGCTTGACAGTATAAATAGTCAGCCTGTGGAGGAAGTTCTTCAATGTATTTTCCTTAAAAGTAGCCGCAAACGCGCACACTTGCTCTGGATTCTCCTCATCCAACCACCAGAGCAGCTTTCAGACTTTGGCAGTCCTGGAGCACACTCTTGCCTGATATTGATTGGCCTGTCTGTGTGGAGACAGATGAATGCATTAGTACCCAGCTCACCCTGCCACTGGAAATATATTAAGTTCATGTATTAGGCACCCTGTCTGGTTGCTATGGAGATGCACCAGGAGCAGGGGACCAGGGAGGAGGAGGGGGGACTGGAGAAATGAGGAGGCTGGGAGACGAGTGGGGGATACAGGATGTGATGAAGCAGCCGACTTGATTTGTAGTCCTGCTCCCACTTCGTTTACCTCTGTCACTTGTGCTCCCCCTCCTTCCTCCACCTCCTTTCCCCTCTTCTTCTATCTTTCCTTCACCTCTAATGCGCTACTTTTAATTTCCTCAACTTCATCAGTGAGAATTTGCAGTTTTCTCTGCTTCACTGCATGGGAATTAAGTTCATTTAAGCCCCGTTTGTTCCTTGTTGTGTATTTGGCTCGGTCTCGCCGTTCCCCACACCGCCTGACATTTATCTACGACTGGAAATACCTCTTGGGTCGTCTCGTCAACATCCCTCTCGACTTATCCCTACAGATATATAAGCATTTAACTCCATCTTCGTCTGCCTCTCTCCCCCTCACCATCACCACCTCCCTCCTTGGCTCGCTCCATCTCTGAGCTCTGCAGTAAAACTGGTGCATTGAGGCAGCAGGAAATGGAGACTAGAGACAATAGAACGGAGGGAAGTATAGAGGGGACGCTCGCCTCTCTAACCTAAGCCCGCTGTGAGAACACAACACTTTCACAATCTTGTTCATGCAAAAGAAATTCATGTAAAAAAGACTTTCAAGCTTTCTCTGTAACAGGAACTCTTAGAATTTTAACAATTGCAGTCACTATGAGACCAATGTTTGAATAAAAACAGCAACCGTTAGATGAGTTTAAAGCTTGTACTGGAAAATGTGTGCTCCTCTTCTTTGGCTTGTCTGTGTTAGCTTGCTGTTGCGCCACTCTCTGAGCTGCTATCAGTGCTTTGTTGATGTAGAAGACAGTCTTCGCCTGTGCTGGGGTCATGTTTTGACTAAATACAAAGTCAGAAACGTTGATGCCTGCTTCGAGAAACTGGACCGCATATTTAACACAAACGAGAGAGTGATTGAGGCTGGTAGAGTGGGTAAGGATTATATTTCAGCAATACATGTGATTAAAGAGCTGCAATGAAATATTCTGGTGTTTTACAGTATGTGTACCTCTTCTAGGTAAAGGTTATGACCAAAAGCTGAAGGAGATCCTAGATGGAGAGATTCTCCCTCTGGCGAAGGAGTTTGACCAGAAGCTGAACAACGGTAAGTAAACACCAGATCAACTGGACATTTTCCAGCTGCACAAGTAAATGAGCCTCTACAGCATGAAAATGAAGTGAGGTCAGAAAGAGACGGTAGTTTGGAATGAGAGATTTCAGAAACGATGCCCTGAAGCGTGCAATTCACCAAGCTGCGTTGAGCCAAATATTTCTTTCTCCCTCCTCCTCCTCCTCTCTATCAGACACTGTGTATGAGCGAAGGCTGCAGACAGCAGCCGACAATTTCATCGCAGCTGTCTCCAGACTGCCTAGAGGTGAGACATGGTCTCTTTCCTTCATCTTTTCATCTAAAGTAAGGCTTATATTGGGTCATTACTGCTCCCTCTGATCTCACTACCCTCTCTGTAATAAGCTAGTTACGTTATTACTGCCTCTCAAACACTCTTGAGAATAAAAGAAGCGGTCAGGTTGAACTGACTCTTACTTCTGGATGCTGGGTCTAAATGAAGTGAAGTAAAATCTTTCACTCTTTTCACAGTCTCGGGGTGTTTCCCTCCATGTGGTTAGTGCTTTACAGCTTTTTTTTGTTTCCCTCAATATCATCCCTCATATTTTAAATTTTTGAAATGTTCTACTCCATGTGTTCAGTGTTTTTTCGTTCACCGAACAGGTTTCCAGAGTTCAGGTAACGTATACAACTGCATCACCTGCCGGTATGACTCCTGTGAATTCCCCCTCGACTGTCCAAGTGAGTGTATATAACACGGGTAACAGATTTTGTTACATTACTGTTTTCATACAGCTAAAGAAGATGTACTAATCCCAACCCGACATATCGCTCTATAACCGTATTTTCACACTCATAAGCATCCAGTTCTGATCCCTGAAATGCTAAGCGTTTGATCTCTCAAATGTTCTTAGCAAGAAGTCGGGATTTGAAAAAGAGACAGTGAAAAGGTTTTATTTCCACACATTATATCTTTTGCAAAGAGCCCCCGAGGTGATCTTTAAGTCCTTGGCTTCTTTATGCAAGGTGACAGCTGACTCCCACACATGACGGTATTCGTATCACCCCTGTACAGCACAGCCAATGTTTAGCATATCATCACTTTTACTCACTCCTCAGAGACTGGGCTTAAGTATTATCATTAAGGAGAGCTCAGACTGTAAGAGCTGCCCCCTGTGACTGTTATCTTTGTGCGTGTGTGTGTCTGCTTGCGTGCGTGTGGGCGGGTGGATATGTGTTTGTTTCAGTCGAAGAAATTGAAGTAATGGAGAACAGCAGGAGCAGAATGTGGTGTAATGTGCCATTTGACCTGCCAAATGAGATTGAAGTAATATGGAGGTTTGCAGAGGAGGTATGTTCAACATGTGGAGATTCATGTAACATACAGCTGTGCAGTACCTGAATATATATGCGTGCAAAACACACACACAGCATACCTGCTTAGGCTTGAGGACTAAGCAGGTCACTGGTACAAAAAAGGTACAAACAACCAAAAATGAGACACAAGTTAAAGTGTGGAGATTCAAATGAAATAATGTCAAAACTTTAAGATTTAAAAGAAAGGAAAAAGCAAGTTACCACGCAATGGTAAAGTATTGGAAAATATCACAAATGTAGCAGAAAATGACATCAAAAAGATGCAGAAGAGATTACCAGAATGGCCAACATGAGCTGACCACAAAGAGAAGCAACATGAATACAATTACACACAATAACAATTAGGGTCGGGGGCAATCATGAGAGAGAATGAGCACAGGGTAATTCTTAATGATACAGAGTATTTCTAATTTAACGGTATGAGGCAAGCATGTGCAGTAAGTGGTTGTGTGTGTCTCATTTATTGTAATAAAAAAAAAGTGAGACAACAGGCCTTTTACAGATTGGTGTCCTTGAGTCCTTTGTTTGATTATCTATGCGTAGATGATCAGCTTAATTATCTTTTAATATAAAATCACATCCTAGAGAAGTCAATTAGTTTCCTTTTGCTTTATGGAGTTATGGTTTTTAAGTGTAAAAAAACTGTCGGAAACTGGTATTGAACCTTACATACTGATACTGTGACCTCCTGCTACAAGAAAGAAAAAAAAACGCTGCTATTTTAAAGACCCACTTTACAACTTTTCAACCTTAAAACTCTGCTTTGACTGGTTTAATTGCACAGTGACATCAACCGTATGTATTTCTAGAGCTGTGGAGGCACAGCAGTGCCCCGCAGTTGAGAAACTGCACTGTACAACTTTTTACATCCGGGACGCCGCCTGCTTTGCACATGCTTTAAACACAAGCAGGCAAATGTAAACACGCTATCCGTTTTGAACGCAATAACATGGTATAAGACATTGTCATAGGAAGAGAGGAAACTAAGGAGAGCCAAAAAAGAGCAAGAGATAAAGTAAGACATGATGGATGCTGATATAACCGACGATAGGGGTCGCATGACTGAGAAACTAGTATAAGTTATAAAGTGGGTTTTTAACCCTTCAATGGGCACTCACTGAAAATCTGACCATAAAGAAAAGTTTTATTGTGATACTCAAAAATATCTGTAAAGTCTGTAAAATTTGGTTACTTTTCTCTAAAAAATGAGGAGTTAGTGCTCACTACTGAACTTCTCATGTCATTTCCTTTTAAAGCCAGTCTCAATGAAATGTTTGGAACGTAGCCTGGTCTTTAATGATTGGCGAATAGAACTCCATGTGGGAGTTCACTGAGTACCATGAGGGGGCATTTAGTACATACAATGAAGTGATCGAACACAGTAACAGGAAGTCATCAAAAGTTGCCTCTGCACTGATAAACAGAAATGATCTCCTGATTACATATATTTTAGCTTTTTTCTCAGGTTAAAACTCAAGAAATGGAGGAGTTTAAAGAAGTAACTGCAGGTGTGGACAGACTCTACTCCATCCCTTCAGCCAGCTTGCAGCATCAGGGCACCTACCAGTGTGAGATTTACTCTGACCTTCGCTCCATCGTCAGGCTGTACTTCTACATCTCAGGTAACTGGATTCACTGGTTTAGGAAGGACCCCTAGAAGCTGAGCTGACTTGTGCTGATCATTGGAACAGATACAGGAGCTCTAATTACTCACCCAAATATATTAATTCTGGTTCCTGTAAATGTTAAAGGAAATGTGCTTAATAATTAGCAAAATATGTGAAATGATGAAACACACTGGGCACACTGGATTCAGACAGGACATAAAAGAGCAGACTTGCATTAAATAGATCATTTACTATTTCAAAGCGAACCACACAAATAAGTATTTATATTTATTCATATATGTTGATATGCATATTCATGAAGTTTCGGATGTGTATGTGGGAGCAACTACATGTTTCCAGCTTTTCCAGATATTAGATGTTTGATGCTTACTTTAAAATATCACAGCTTGGATGTTTGTTCTTCATATTTTTACCTACAAATTTTTTATTTCACATGCAAAACCCCACAGACTGAATTATTTAAAAAAATCAAACATACATTGATGAGAACCACTTTGATTCTTCTCAGCTTTTGCGTTCACTATTATCTGCCTTGCCTTTCTTCTTGTCTCATCCCTCTCAGTGACACCCCAGGTTGTGGCAGGCCACACAGAGCTGCAGGAGATATTTGACCTGTCTCTGCTCCCTGGAGGGCAGTTACTCCCTCTGCCTGGTGGTTCTCCCTCCTTCCCCCCCCTCCTCAAGTTCCTTCTTACTGCCTGTTTAACCACTTCACTGCTGCTGTTGTTCCTCTCTCTTGGGTAAAACAAAGCTATTATTTGCACAATATATGACATTAGCAGCATAGAACACCTGTCCTCTGAATATTACATATGTCTTGCCAGGGCACATATTAGTTTGTTTTTTGTCCCCCTGTTTCTTTGGCTGTTTCAGAGCTCTCTATTGGTCATCAGTGCAACAGCTAAGAAATCCTGCTGAAGAGTCGAATGAAGAAGACGATTTAGTATTGTGATGGTACAAAGCTGCTAATTAAAAGCTTTTCATCAATCACGGGCTCCTCCACAGGGCGTCACGTCATATTTAGAAAACCTGTTTTTGACTACGTCAACCACCAGAGGGCAGACTGCATCTTTATTAATAAACTGGACTGTGCTTCAGTGAAAACCACATTTAATCATGTTCATATCAGACAAAAGCTAAATGTCTTTTGTGAGAAAATATTTTTGTTACTTCAACTTGAGGATTTTGATGTCACCCTAAACCACTTTTATACTGTTACCTTGTTTAAAAGAAGAAATTTACTCTCTCCTCCTCAGGTGGCCATTTGCTACAGATAGAACTTGTATAAAAGTTTAAATGAGTCCATAAAGAGCATTCAGATCAGTTGTTTTAATTACAAACTAATGGAGCACAGTCTACTGACAGTTCGTAAACAAGATTTACACATTTTTTAAACTAGTGTAAAAATCAATCGGCAATCAACATTTATGAACTTGCAGCATTTGATCATGTATTCAACAGCCAATCCTCCTGACCACCTGCTGAATACTGAGTCGCTTCTATTCATGCCAACTACAGAGCTCCGAACATCCGAGTGTCTGATATTGTCGCATTAATAGTAGATCTTTGCTTTTCTCGAATCCCATCAGGCTGGTGAAGAGACTAAAAGCCTGTTGAACCCCTTAGTTTGTTGTGTTCTTTGAGCTATTTTCTATCATTTTTAGGGGATTCTCTGCGGTCACAACACAAGGGGAGTTTTGTTGACATGTGTGGTGAGGTCGCCACTGGTCTGGAAACATTTTTCAGTAGATGCAATGTCAGTGTAACATTGATTTGAAACTGAAAACGGAAGTTTCAAATGAAAAGAAAACTGAAGTAAGCTACCCATTGTTGCTTTCTTTACTGGTTTAATGTTGTGGCTGATCTGTGGATGTGGATGTGTGTGTTTATGGCATTGCGTTGTCAAGTTGTAAACATATTTCAGACCATTTGTTGTCACTAATGTGAATACTTGCATTTAAATGATAACCACTGTAATTATAATTTAGAAATATAATGTTTTATAATACATGTTTTAAAAACTTTACTTTACTTTAACCTGTAATGGTTTCTTAAATTCTAATTAAATAAAACCCATTTTAGTTTTTTTTTTACAGTTAATCTCCACAAATAAGCAAGGTACTGCATATTTACAGTGAAAGGTGTTTCCCTGAACAAGAAAATCCACCTACAGTAAAAGCCGTTCAGATCCACTGATTGCTACAGACACCATATCTGACCTGTGAGGCGGCATCGATGATAATGACATGGTCTTATCAGATAGAGATAAAGCACCTGAAAAAGAGATAAGGATAACCATGACAGATTTGTTTCCTGACAAAGTGGAAGTTAAAGTACATTTTGGCAGGAGCGGATCTGGAAGTGGTGTCATGGAAGAACTTTATAACCAGTATCCACCCAGAAAGGAAACAGGAAAAGGAAAAAAAACTGGCTTAGTCAGCTTTACTGCAAAAACTGTGTGATGTATTGATAAGGCGAAAGAGTTGTAGATAGTCAATTTTATACTTTCTATGGTGAAACAGAGGATAGAATTGAAATTTTATACAAAAATAATAAAATAGACTAGCTCAAAATAAAAAAAGGAAGGTGAAAGTAGAGCCTTTAGTTTCTGGCTTGTAAGAGAGAATACAGGCAGTTTTAATAAAAGGAGAAAAAAGAGGCAATGGTGACCACTGGGAGGCAGCAACATGCAAACTACAGCTGGCCTCAGAAAAATCTGAAGAAGTCACCTCCATCTGTTCACCTATTCATTTCCTACACCCACCTGATAAACGTTATGGCCACCGCAGAGTGTTCATGTGTGTGTGTGAGCCTGGCCCATAGGCTCCAGATGAGAGGTCAGGATACACCCTGGATGGATTGCCCTTTATAAAGTTGTTATCTTGAATTCACACTGCACTGTAGCGTGACATTGTTACATCAGGGTTGTAATCTCTCTTGAAAGTCTGGTTGCTGATGGCAACATCCCCAAAAACAAACCTCAATCAAATGAGAGGATGGGGAAGAACTTTGCAAAACAAAATTCAAAAGGAAAAAAAGTGACCATTCACTCATTTGCCAAGACAAGTATTGCAATACTTGAACCATCAAAACTGTTTGACTCACCCAAATCTTCATTATGTCAGAGTTTCCCTTTGTGGTCCAGAAGTGCATTGCGCACATGAAGTATTATACAAAGCATCCTTGTACTCATGATCACATGTGTTCACCTGATGCCCCCTCTCAAGCAGGCTACATGTAAGGAATGGCTCTTAACACAACAAAAAGAAATCTTGATAAGATAAGTGCCTACAAAACTGCAACTCAAAATGAACTGAGTAACTGTAACTCAGTCTCATACAATACTAGTATCTATGTTCACAAATAACATTTGGCCGTGCTATCTGGTCTGCATTAACTAATTAGTATTAGATAATTAGCATTATCTGAGGGAGTGAAAAGCCATAAACTTACATCATATTTAACCATACATAATGGGTGTAGTATGTTAAAGCTGTTTAGCAGCTACTTATTCATTTATTCGTTTCTTCTTACTCTTAGAGGGTCCCCCATGGTTTAGCCTACTCAGGATTATAAGAATTGTAGTCACTAATTGAATTCCATGTGTTACAGATTGCATCTTTAATTCATCACTAGGAGTAATGTTACTTAAATGAGCTAAAAGCGATTTTTTTTCGCTGTTGGTTGGCTACTGTGAGGCTTTCTCAAACCAAAACAAAGCCTGTGTCAATCAATGCCTCTACCTCTCCCCCAACCGAAAAACCACGCCCCCTTTTTTTTTTAAAAAGGAAAAACTCCTCCTTGCCTCATATAGTTTTACTTTATTAATT
>JAVQJG010159269.1:0-36589 GCA_036024015.1 Craterocephalus amniculus
GATAGATAGATAGATAGATAGATAGATAGATAGATAGATAGATAGATAGATAGATAGATAGATAGATAGATAGATAGATAGATAGATAGATAGATAGATAGATAGATAGATAGATTTTATTTTATTTTATTTTATTTTATTTTATCGAATCTACTGATACGTCACCAAGCTGACGTGACACGTAACGAAAGTGCTCACGCAGAGCGGAAAGCGTGTTTACTTGGTTCTGGGGATTTCATCATTCTCTGAGCTCGCATTACGGCGGTCCATGCTTCTCCGCAGCGCAGCATCAGCACTGCTGAGGACCAGCACTGAGATTTCCCACTTCTCTCCGGTGTCCACGGTCCGCCTTGTTCGGCAGTCGTTTCGCTTCCCGCCCAGAAACAGGCCGTTTTCAACGTCGGTCTGCTTGTGTAAGAAGAAGAAAAAGAGCTTGTGGCTGCAGCTGCCGGAAGGACAAACCATGGACGGCAACATTGAGGAGATTCTCGCCCCGTTGAGGCTCGCTGTCAAAGAACAGGTTACCCAGACTTATTCATATGTTTTTTATTGGTAAAGACAGAGTAGGTTAACTTGATGATGAAATACTTTATTTGTGTAGCGATCTCAGTTACATCAAGTTTGATTTTTGGTCAAGCTAGCGAGCTAACTTCACCGGCTGCTGACAGTCTGTCAATGAATGAGAACTAACTAGCTTCTAGCTGCTAGCCGCTAGTCATGTTTGCGTCCTTTGCCACGTTTCAGAGCTGCTCGTGCCGTTGCAGAAATTTAGGACTAGGGTGGGGTTTTGGAAAAAAGGCCAAGTTTGTGCTGCTACCAAAACAAAAACACGGCCAGACTCGAGCTGACTTGTACTGGTAGCCTGCTCAGTGGTTTTCTATGTGAAAGTCTCAAACCTCTTCTCTGGTTAAGGGGGACCTGGTGCGCCAAATGAAACAGGAAGGAGCTCCAGATGTAGATGTAACAAAAGCTGTGGCTGAACTGAAAGCAAGAAAGAAGGCTCTGGAGGCAAAGGTAAGCCAGTCAACTTTAATGTGATTTTTCACTCTGCTCAGTAAATCAACATGCTTACATTTTTTTCTGTCAAGTCTCCTGTCATTAGAAACACAACATGACATGAAATGCAATCAGCTGTGCTTTAAATATTTATATGCATTTTTTTTTAAATATTCAGTGTGCTTTCAATCTATTATGCTGTAAAACTATATGCACCAATGCCAATGTAATCAGAGTTGTTTTCAACCTCCAAGTCTGCAGACCAAGAGTTACATAATACCACCTTATGTCATGTCAGAAAAGTTCCAAACATAGATCAAACACCGATGTCCGAATTGCCAAAGAAAGCTATTAAGTGGACCCTTCAGGCTGTAGTGGGACAATACATCGATCTACATCGATATATCGATCACATGGTCAATTTGCCAGTGATATCGATCCAAAATCCTAACATCGGCCAAAAATCAGTAACCAGTTATCAAACACACTTTTATTTTGAAAATATTTTCTTTTAAACTGAATGTTAATTTTGTGATGGCTGGAAATAATTGTGATCAGTCACTCATGTTAATGCTTTATCGTTTCATATCGATTGGTGGATTCAAGATCAGATCAATCGAAATCATCGCGTGACTGAATTTGAGATATCGGCAAACATCGAATCACTGTATCGATATAATATCATGTTGTGATCAAACCAGTGATGTTCAATCCTATCGGGCTGGAACTCCTGATATTGCGTGTTGAAATTTAAATGTGTGAAATATTCAGAATTATCAAGCTTAGCTCTGTGTTGTGCCTTTCAGCTGTTGTAACGAACTTTTTAAAAAAAATGATTGCAGGAGCTTTCATTACAACCTAAAGATGACATCGTTGACAGAAGCAAGATGGAAGACACCCTCAAGAGGCGGTTCTTCTATGACCAGGCCTTTGCCATTTATGGAGGTAACATTTTGCTTTGCCTACAGTGCAAATGAAGACTTTAGTTAGTGCTTTAGCCGACGCAGTGCTGTCTTAAAGCGTTCTGTTACCATGCAGTAATGCTCCTCAGGTGTAAGCGGCCTGTATGACTTCGGCCCTGTGGGCTGCGCCCTGAAGAACAACATTCTGCAGGCCTGGAGGCAGCATTTCATCCAGGAGGAGCAAATCCTGGAGATCGACTGCACCATGCTAACTCCTGAACCCGTCCTCAAGTAGGTGCATTGTGATTGATCGAGTTTATTATTTGCCATTAGTTTGCATCATTGTTTATTTAAAGAAGGTGCCTTGTGGTTCCTGGAGTCAGCTACCAAGTGCTGAACTGTAGGTTTTTATTAACTGGCGCATATTGATTTCTGCGATTTTATGCATGGAAGCTGCCACTACTGCAGCGCTCCATAGCCCGGTTGCAGATACATTTGTCAAATGGCATCAATATTAGCTTTTTTTTTTTGTTCTTTTGATGAGCTTGATTATCCATTTGCTGCGTTAATGACTCCTCCAGGACATCAGGGCATGTGGAAAAATTTGCAGACTACATGGTGAAAGATGTCAAGAATGGTGAATGCTTCAGGGCCGATCACCTCCTCAAAGGTAAGTGCTCTTCTCATTGAAAATGCTTTAACTAAAGATTAATCCCCCTAAAAATCCACAGCAGAGCTTTTTGTAAGTTTGAAATCTGCACTGTTCGTGGGACTCGGCAGAAAGCGGGTAGGACGCTGTCCAGATCTCTGCTGTCTGGCTTGAGTCTGTGTATCACTGTTGTGCCTGAGACAGAATAGAAGTGGTTGGACCTGCAGAAATCACACAGGGCTCTTGCAGCAAGGATTATAGAGGGGACCTTTGCCAAAAGGCCTGTGGTGATGCGGGACAGCGTGTCAGTCCTTAAGACTTAGAGCATAATACACTCAAATGTATGAAACGCATAAAAAACTTATTTAGTGCATTTTACTGTGTGTTGGGTGTATGTGACATTTAGTGGGACATTTAGACTTTTTTATTTATTTTGACCATTAGTTATAAATGACCATGCTTTATATTAAATTTGCATTTTTTAAATTATTATTAATAATAATAATAATAATATTATTATTAACTGTCATAATTTGTTTGTCTTGCAGCTCATCTCCAGAAGCTGATGTCTGATAAAAAGTGTACAGCAGAGAAGAGGAGTGAGATGGAGAATGTCATCACTCAGGTCAGTTTTTATCTGTGAAGATGATTTTGTCAAAGTTTATTGTCGCTGCGCTGTTTGTTGAATTTGTTCTTCTTAAAACGATTTTTAGTTGGACAACTACACCCAACAAGAACTGACCGACCTCTTCGTGAAATACAGCGTCAAGTCCCCCACCACAGGAAACGATCTCACACCTCCCATCTCCTTCAACCTGATGTTTCAGACATCGATTGGACCCGGGGGAAATATGCCAGGGTACAAATGGAACACAATGTTGTTCTTTTTATTCATTTTGTGTTCTCAAATGTTGATTATTGTTTTGTATCTTTTATTTTGTAGCTATTTGAGGCCTGAAACCGCTCAGGGAATCTTCCTCAACTTTAAGCGTCTTCTGGAGTTCAACCAGGGAAAGTTACCGTTCGCTGCTGCTCAGATAGGAAACTCCTTCAGGAATGAAATCTCTCCTCGTTCTGGACTCATTCGGGTCAGGTGAGCGATCCTCGGGCTCACCCGCTCTTTCATGCTTTAATTAGATCTGATCTGAGAACTGAGACTGAAATATGTGTTCTCCGTCTTTGCTGGTAGAGAGTTCACCATGGCTGAGATCGAGCACTTTGTGGACCCCAACGAGAAGGTCCATCCCAAATTTTCCAGCGTAGCAGACCTGGACATAATGTTGTACTCCTCCAAGGCCCAGACCAGCGGCCAGTCTGCGCAGCTCATGAGGCTGGGGGAAGCTGTGGAGCAGGTTAGCCATCCCAGACACAGAAGCAGGCGAGAGAAAAAATTCTTATTATGTTAATTGTGGAAACAGAAACTGAAGTGCGTCCTTTCTCGTTCAGGGAGTGATCAATAATTCCGTCCTGGGATATTTTGTCGGGAGGATCTACCTCTACCTTACTAAAGTTGGTATTGCCAAAGACAAGCTGCGGTTTCGACAGCACATGGACAACGAGATGGCTCATTACGCCTGTGACTGCTGGGACGCCGAAGCCAAAACCTCCTACGTAAGTTCAGCTGCAGCCTTTCTCTCTCAGGCTGTCCTTATGCTCCTACTCACAGGTGACGTTTGTCCTTTGCAGGGCTGGATTGAAATAGTGGGCTGTGCTGATCGGTCTTGTTACGATCTGAAATGCCACGCTCGGGCCACAAAGGTCCCTCTGGTCGCTGAGAAGCCTCTTAAAGAACCGATATCCTTCAAAGACAGCAACATTTAATTCTGCAGAGGAATCACTCACTGCATGTCCATGATGCATCAGATTCTCCTTAACTTGTCCCCACAAGACCGTAAATGTCTTCCAGTTTGAGCCCAACAAAGGAGCAATCGGGAAGGCCTATAAGAAGGATGCAAAGATAGCCATGGAGTATCTTTCCGTGTGTGACGAATGCTTCATTACGGAGCAGGAGCAGTTGCTTAATGAAACCGGGTGAGTCAAGCCGGGTAATGTGGGCTCCAGGTAATCATTCGTGACTTTGCAATTTCAGAAGTGGCATGTGTGTTATTTCTCATCACCAGCGAGTTCACCATTGAGACAGAAGGCAAGACATTCAAGCTCACAAAGGACATGGTCAGTGTTAAGCGGTTCCAGAAGACTCTGCACGGTGAGACGGACTCCTCAGGGACAGGATGCAGATTATTTTAGAGGGACGTCTTCTCTGACTATTTGTCCTTTGTTTCCCTTTTCATAGTGGAAGAAGTGGTTCCCAATGTAATCGAGCCATCTTTTGGCATTGGTAGGATCATGTACACCATCTTTGAACACACATTCCAAGTCAGAGAAGGTGACGAACAAAGAACGGTAATAATAATCACCCTACTATATATAAATAAGCACACTTGGGCAAAGCATTTATGTCATCGTGTCTGTGACTCTGTATGAAATCAGAGCTTTCATGTCTTTTCTTCATAGGAATGCCGTTTGCCGTAACATTTAACTGTGTTATTCTAATAAAGTCATGAAGAGGTTAATGTCACTGAAGGCAAAGTGTATGAGGTGTGGGTTTTAGACAGTAATGTGCCACAGAAAAGATGACGAGGATGCTTATTGTGTGTGTTCATGATGTTCTCAGTACAGCAGAGAGGGAAAACTCCTCCAGCTGCTCTTAAAATTGAATAAGAGCAGACGTTTACCAGATTTATGTCTGATTTACAGGTGTTTAATGCAACAGTTTGTAACGTTCTCGCTCTGTGTGCTGGTGGGTGTTTCACTCACCTGTGTGTGTGTGTGTGTGTGTGTGTGTGTGCGCACGGCATGTAGACACATGAAATGAAACATGAGAATTGGATAAATAAGATCAGACTGTTTTGTTTTTATAAAATAGTTGTTGTGGAGGAAAAACTTGGAATACTTCTCTTGTCATCTTCTGCAAAATAAAACAAACCTAAATAATTGAATGGTGGTAGGGCTGAAGTTGGGAGGGTTGGAGTACCCCTCTCATATAAGGGTTGGGCAAATGCAAGTTTTTAAATTCATTTTATGAGCAGGTCCCTGGTTCTAGATAAAATTTGTTGAAAGTGAAAAATCTTGATGAAGTTTACTTAAATACTACTGGTGTCTTTATGCATGATCATGTTAATTTTAACATTTCCCCTGTTTTAGAGGAGAGTTCAAAACAATGAGATGTATATTGTGTATCGGGATAAGTAAAAGATAAATCGGGATATCACTTTTAGCCTGATATTACCCACTCCTAAAAGTCTTTATTGCAATTTTCTGACAGCTGTCTGATTTCTTTCTGTTGTTTCCAGTATTTTAGCTTCCCTGCTACTGTAGCTCCATACAAATGCTCCGTCCTACCTCTGAGCCAAAATCAAGAATTCGTGCCCTTCGTCAGGGAATTATGTAAGTTAGCATTTCTTTTTTTATCTTTTTCTTTTTTTTGTCTAAAGAGTTGTGGTTATTGCAGTGCAGATATCTACTATTCCTCTTTTTTTATCCGTTTCTAGCTGAGGCGATGACCAAAAACGGCGTGTCTCACAAGGTGGATGACTCCTCAGGATCCATTGGAAGGCGCTACGCTAGGACAGATGAGATCGGCGTAGCGTTCGGCATCACCATCGACTTTGACACAGTTAACAAGACTCCTCACACGGCCACGCTGAGGGACCGGGACTCCATGAGGCAAATCAGGGCAGAGGTACGGCAGCGAGGACCTTGACACTGATTTTTCAGTGTTTGGCTGCATGAGTGCTGAAAAGTTCAACACTCATCCAGCCAAACACTGAAAACAGCAAAGCACACAGCAAATATATTTGAAAGACTTGGTATCAGTGTTTATTATTGAGGAATTTTATGCGATTGGTCAAGAAAATTAATCAAACCTTGTTTGTTTGATGTTGTTTATTTGACAGGGACATGTGCAAAAAACATTAAAAAGATGCTTTGTACCAGATTTAGCCAAGCTAATTTCCTTCTGCAGGCTCTGAACAGATGAGTTAAAAACAGTCTTAAACAAACAAACAAAAAACAGTAAAACTACAATCAATGTCCACATATATAGTATACTCTGAGTTTTTATTGAACTAAAAGTTCAAATTGATGTCTGCAAGGAAGGTTGGTTATAAAGGTGGTGACAGCAGGACTGTGTATAAACATGATGTTATCCTTTTCTGGTCGCAGTTCAAAACTGCTGATCTCTAGTTCAGCACAGTGCGGCTTTTTTTATTTCATTCATTCATTCATTCCTGATTTTTTTTATTTAACATATTTAATTGATCTTTTTCTATATTAATTATTTTGTTTAATAGTTATTATTTTTTCTTTATTTTTCTGTTTTACTTCCACATTTTACTGGCTTTAGTTCTAGTTCTAGGTGCCATCCAATGCTGTTATAAATAACAAGAGGAATACATCTCCACTTCCAGTGTTTGGAGAGCTGCTGCTCAACAAATGTTTTAGGTGGAGGAATGGCTCTGCATGTCCTAGAAGATATGTGTGAACACTTGGGTTAAAAATTTCCTTTAAACACTGATATTATACGCACATTTCTTTCACCTTTTTACAATATTTTTAATCCCGTTTTATGCTGTTAATTAGTCCTGATGACTACTTGTTTCACTTAACTCATGTTTCATTGTCATAATTGCGGTGATTATATCTGAGCTATGCAAGAATAGATGGTTGAAACGGACCTGCGGTTTTAGATTTATAAAATTTGTTGGCCTGCAAATTGACATTGCAGCAACCATCAGTACCTTGAGAGACTGTTCTGTTTTTGTGCGTAAACCCTGGAAAGGCAGCATTTTTACTCTCACCATCAGAATAATTACATAACTGGTCCTAACATGACAGTTAAATTTAGTCTTTTTCTCTTAAACTCTGATTCCCACATTTTCACACAGCTGTCAAAGTGTTCTTGAAATACTTGGCTTACTTTTCCACACACTGTTCATATAAACCTGAACACCCTCACTTGCCTGCTTCCTCAGGTCAGCGAGCTGCCTGAGATTGTTCGGGATCTGGCCAACGGCACATTGACCTGGGCTGAAGTGGAGAGCAAGTACCCCATCTTCGAAGGGCAGGAAACCAGCAAGAAGGACACGGCTGAAGAATAAAGCTCACCACGCCTACAAGTCGCTGCATAAAAATCAACAAACTCGATGCATGTGCACCACCGGGCAGAACCCTGCCGCCGTGCCACAGTGGTGCACCGAGTCCTCCCTGTGTTCTACATCACAGCAATCACTAAAATGTCATGTAATTTATCGTTTCTGAGTTGTGGAGAAGCTCGTATGGGACTTCTTTGATGAGCAGCATTGTAACCATTTATAGCCACTTCAATAAGTTTTAAAGGGAGAAAATATAATCAGGTTGATGGTGGATGGAGGCTTCCACTCGGTGCAGTTTTCTGACTGATTGAATTGAGATATTTAACAGTTTCAATAAAAGCAGCCAGCACTTACTGGACACATGTACATTACTGTTTATTACATTTGTCAAGATTTAGAATGGAAACACCGTCACTAAACACAAGATCAATCTGAAATGATGAATTGCTAAAGCTCAAATGAAGGGATTAAATGAGTTTTAATGATGTTGCTTCTTCTGCTGAACTAATGCATTATAATAAAAATTTTGGTAAAGTATGAAGCTTTCAGTTTAGTTTAACAGCTTTGGGAAATTATGGCTACTTCAGCTGTCGGCTAATAAGCTGGTATTCTTTTCCAGCTGACATTCGGAGGCGTTTGAAGATGAATGTTAGTTTTAACCACTAGGTGTTGCCACCGGGTTCCTGGATTTCTGTTTCTATACTGCACTAATTAGCAGCAGTGGGTAAATGAAATACTGACTTCATCATCTGGATTTGGAGACGTACTGCAATATTTCTGCACAGCTGTACGGTAGAAGATTAGATTCAGTTGGTCCAGTACACAGTTTTGAAAACCTGACCTTAAAGAGCCTCCAAAACAGTTTTTTCACATTTAGTTTCAGAATCTAGTTGATGTTCACATGGTGCCTATCTCTTAAATACATTTGTTTAATGAAGTAACCACATTACTGTGACTCCATACAAAATAGAGTAATATAATTCTGTACACAGAAGCAGAGGGGCCCGTAACTTGATATTTTTGGTTACTCAGAGGTTCATTTAAGTGCATGTAATGCTAGCTGCTGTTAATAAGGTCAGCAGAACTGTCGTGTACGAAAATCAGGCTCAATTTTTTTTTCTCAGTGAATTAAATTAGTTTAATCTAGGTTTGTTGGATGACGCAGTAATCCAGAGCTCCTCCTCCTTGGTCTTCTGTATAAGGCGAGGGTCAGGTTGGTAGAGGTACCTGTTCCTGCAAGCAGGGATGACAGGCAACATGTGAGTTTGTCCATGTTTGTCATCATATACATCCTAAGCAAACCAAATGTTTGAATAAAGTGGAAAAGATGTGTTGTCAAAACTTTATTTTAAACTGTTTTCTCTTAAAGCCATTACACCCAAAGGCAATGCTCAAGTTCCTACATGCTTTAAGTTTGAAATGCGAGTTTATTAAACATGAAATTGATGGGGAAAAAAAGACATAGAAGTTCCAGTGTTAGGAGGTTAGAGTTGAAGCAAAAACAAACAAAAAAACAGAAAAAAAAGAAACAATCGATTGGAAAAAATTCGTTTTAATTAATACAGCACTTGTAATTCTGATGAAGTTGCTCCAATTGTCTTTGTAGGAAGACGGAGCATCAGAGCTGCTCTGAAGCAGGAGAGCAGAAAACTGTACTGCTGTTGTGGGGAAAACAAGAGTGTCTGTTTTCTGCTGCCACAGTGGAAGAGATTGTTTCCAGTGTAACTGAGCCTTCCTTTGGCATCTGCACTTGCATGGCACTTAGGTCTCATCCGGTCAGGGAGGGGGGCGCTGAGTCGTAAGAACGCTTCAGATCTGATCTACAGTTTTACACTTTTGTTTCATGAGGGATAATAAAGATGATGTTTTCTATTCATTTTAAGTTATAAAAGAAAGTTTTCTGTTATTTTTTCATTATAAATTGAATTTTCAAGTGTTTAAACTGATCCCCTGTTAACTTTATTCCTGATCTTTAAAGGTGCAGCATGTAACAAAATCAGTGACATAAAAACTAAATGTGTCCCTAAAAACTCTTTATATTGGTATCTAATCACTTAAAAAAATTAACTCAAGCCATTCATGTGTACCTGTCCATGTACGAGACAGCTGCCATATTTGTGTCAATTTTACTACGGTGTCTCTGAAAGGACAAACAACTCGAACCAGATAATCAAGGATCAATTTACAGCAAAACACATGTTTCTGCAGCTATAGCACATATGACAACTAATTCTCTTGTTGATTGACTTATATGAGCAAACACTTTCTATCATCATCTTTATTGTTATAAGTATTTATTGAAAAATCCTGAAGAAGTATCTTAAAGTTGCAACCCAAAAACTTAAGATTCACATGCATCTCACACCAAATTTTCTGTAAACTGCAATGATTACCATAATTTTAATTGTCTTATCATTAAGGTTTAAACCTAAATGGAGGTTTTGTCTCAGGGCTACTTGCATCCCCAGCTGCATCGGTCAGACTTTGTCTCTTCACCCTAGAATCATTCTGAAAAATGCATGTTTTTATTGTTGCCAAGCTTTACATGCAATTCACAGATTTGAGTTTTATAGTTGCGGTAGCATCTTCTGGACCTGTGACATTTTCTGGGATCTGCCTCTACTAGAGTCGACATGGGGAAAAGCACCAGTGATAACCGCTAATAGGAAAGGGAAAGCTGGTGAGTGTTTGGATCAGAGCTTGCAGATGGTCTTCAGTCCTCCCAAAGAAGCAAACCAACACACATCATCAACTTGTGTAACCTTCCAGGAGACGAAATGTATGAACTGGCTGGAGACGTTTCAACTGACAGTCGAGCTCCAGGTGACGTGAAGTCCAGCGTGGTGTGGTCTTCATCCTTAACTATTTGTAACCTGATGCCTTGCTTAATTCTGAGGATGAGTATTTGAGTCAGTTGCTAATACTGAACAATTTAGTGTGCAATAATCATGATGCACTGACTATTATAGAGGGAGGAACAGGAAACACCCACACAGACAATCACACAACACAATCACATGCCAGCAATTATAAATAAAAAGTTCCACGTCCATGACTTATATTTCTATGGTTATTATTCATAACCATATCATCTTCACCACGATGCTGATATTTCTCTTCCCTGAGTCAAAGGTAGGTCCAGTTTGAATTACAGCGGTACCAGCAGTAAGACAGAGTAGAGACACGGACAGTTGTACATTTCAAGTCAAAGCTCCTACAGCTGTTACACAAATGTGAAGAAATTAGCGTACAGAGCAAAAACATCACTTCATTAGTGGAGGAAAAGAAATCTGATGGAAGAAAACCAGAGTGGAGCTGTCATATAAATAGATTACATGCTTTGACACTACATTGTTCTAGGAATCCCTAATTTCCTTACATAAGAATAGTTTATGAGGACACTTGAAGGAAATAGCCCTTCTTCTTTAACAAGATTGGATTAATTCTTGGGACCAATTCTTAGACTGTATTTTCAGATACTTCCATCCAGATATACTGTATAACATACGTGGCACAGTTGCTGTGGTTTTGCAGCAGTACTGACACCACTGAACTTTCTGGATATATATTGTCTGCCACTCATCGGCACCGCTTGTTGTTCCACATGCCCATGATTCGTTGCAGAATTTGAGACATGTACGTTTGGCCGCAGCTCAGAATTGCGACAGGCTTAGACCTTCCAAAAACAGATCTGGCAACCAGGAAAATGGAAAATAGCAATATAAGAAAAGACAAAAGGGAAAATGAAAATGTTACAGTAGTTACAGAAACTTTAAAACTGACCTCATCAAGTGATGCAGTAGAGCACAGACTGAACTAAATCTGGTCTTGGCCACTTTAACACACATTTGACTCTGGGTGCAGTGTCATACAATGAGATCCATAAATACATGCAAATACACCAATACATGCCAGATAAACATTATAGACTAATTATGTTAAGTGAGAGTGGAATTAATTATCTTTTGCATATTGGTTTAGTTGCAGAAGGTTAACCCTTTGTTGCATCATTTAGGATATGTTATCTGATGCTCAGAGACCATGATGAAATTCTAATATTGTCCGACTTAAAGTCTATTATACTGATTTAGCAGTCGTCCTGTTCCGCCCCCTCTGTGTCAGTGGTCAAAGTATAAATACATCATGTCACCTTTAACAGACGGCAGCTCCCTCTCAGGGAGACAGAGGGACCTGCAGCCCAGCCTGTGTTCTGTGGAAGCACAGCATATGCAAAAGTTTACATTTACAACACTTTTTTTTTTTACATATGATGTTTTAATCCTTGTTTTCCCCTCTTTTTGATCAAACTGAAAAGGTTTGTTGAACGACCTCTTCAGGCTCCCAACTGCTGTGTTCAAGGTCAGTATCACGACAGGTGCTGAGGACAAACTGGAGTGCATGATTGGGTGGCATTTTAACAGCAGGCGACTCACTCAGGCATTGTGAGGGGGGTACTTTTTATATTGTTTAATTCTGTCTTAAAACATGACATTCTTTTAATTTTTTCTTTTAAAGTTTAGTTTTACGAAGCTGCTTCAAGCCTATTGCGTATTACAGTGTTTAAAATTGCTGTGCAGAATTTCATTACAGGAGTTATTTAGCTAGAAACAGATGGCAGCTGTACTTTGTTGATTTTTTACTTTGTTTGCAACCCATCAGCCCCCTACTGTTTTCAAGGATTAATGGAAAAATGTGTCAAGTAGGTTATGCAATCACCGGAATGATTAAGACAATATGAAGTACGTTATGATTTTTGAGATGTCATAACAAAGAAAATGTGACAGACTGTGGTTGGAGGTGAGTACAGTTTCCTGTATATGTCACAGTAAGGAGAGGAAGTAAGTGTGCCAACAGTGAAAGTAAGTGGTGAATCTAGATTAATTCAGTCTTTTAATTTTACTCCTGAATGTATCACTTAGGTACAAGTGTATGATAAAAATCCAAATGTAATAGAAGAAGTTCATGCTACTAAAAAGGGAGGTTAAATAAGTACAACCACTTTTTAAGTGTTCGATTATTCTAGTGCTACTTTTGTGGTTTTATAACAGGGTAGGTGGTGCAGATGTAAAAACGGAGATGTTTGGTTGCATCAAGTTTTTTTTTAAATACTGAGTGCATGTTATTTATCAAATGCCTTAAAGAGCATAAAATACCATTAAAGGCACCACATGATGCACACAAACTGCTTGCTAATTTTAGTTACAATGGTCTATTTGAAAATAATTTCATTATTCCAAAATAAAAGGCAGATGATTTTATATATTATTCCATATGAAGGCATTTCCTTTCACCCTCTTCTGAAATGCTAAATTTTAGCTCCTGTCTCTTTAAGGAATCCCCTCATAAAAGTTTCCTCTGCTCTGATTGGCCCAAAGTGATTGAATCAGATACACCTGCTCATTGTTTGGGACATGCTAAACTCGTCACTGACCTCATTATGCAGATGCTGATGGTAATCATGTAAAAATAAAGTATAAAAGTCTTGCCTGAAAACCTGTTTTTTTTGTTATTCTGAAGGTATTTTAAAAGTATAAAAACACCCAGAATATAAGAGCAAAAATTCATTATAAATCTTCAAACTTCTACTTATCAAAGCAGCAGTTATATTCTAATATAATATTCTGTCATAGGTACTTTTCAATAATGCTGCTCTGCTTTAGAGAAAAGCACATGAAAATATCTTCCACTGATCTTGCTGATCTAGTCTAAAGGTTTAAAAACCTGCTGGATGTCATTCTGAAGTGTTGGAAGTATATAGCAGGGGTGATTCCTCATGTGCCATGTTTATGCTGTCACAGGTAGCAAAATGTCTCTTTTTACTCTGTACCTTAAATTTTGTGACAATTCAAGTACGTACATGGAGGAAGCCTAAATTAAGCATGACAGACTCGTTCAGAAGTCTATTTTAGGAACATCATAGTGGTGGAAGAGATGTCTCTCATTGTTGCATCTTTATTTTTAAGCTTACAGCTGCTGGTTCATGACTGTACGTTGGCCGGGGGCCATAAAGTGTCCTCCGTCCTCCAGAAGGACATGATATGAGTTCAAAATGAATTATCGGGTTGAATTGGGGCGGAGGGGCAGAATATCTGCATAAGCTTTATAATCAGAGGCAAGACAGTAGAGCCATGTAGTGTTTTCAAAGTGATGGTGGTTTGTGTTCAACAGTCTCCAGAGCTCTACCGTCCTCTCTGCATCACCATGGGGATCAAAGCTGCTCTTCCCAGATATGAGATCTACTTCTACAACACCGTGTTGTGTCTGGCCATGTTTTGGGCCGCCAGCTGGATCTTTGAGGTGTCCAGTTGTGAGTTTGAGGAAAAAACACACACATGCATGTACATCATCATGACAATAAAGTAAACTCTGACACCATCAGGCACATTCACAGCTTCTTCATGTATGAGAATCTACATAAAAAAACATATTGAGAAAATAAAAGTTTTTTAGATTATGGGATTTATTGGCAATTAGGTGCCAAAACAAAATCTTATGACACATCACTAGCCTGACAAAAGTCCCTCAGTTTCATATCTAATTGATAATAAGTATTCTTTAATGAACCATCTCTACCCTATCTGTTAAATCCAGATGACACACTATAAATAGACTCTGTTATACGTTTACCAAATGCTCCAACTCTGTTTTAAGCCTACAGAGGAGAGCATACTGTAGAACAAATAGGACTTAAACTATTCAGTCCCTAAAAGTGAAGTTCGCTTGCACCCCAGAAGCTAAGACGTATATGTTCTGCCTCCACTGCATACAGACGAATAATGTGCAGCATACATTTGGGGCAGTGTCACTGTGTGAGGGTGAAGAGTTGTAGCTATGCAGGCCACGCTGAGGAGATCAGGTGTCAGTATTAATACCATAGCGCAGGAAGAAAATAGGGCCTGTGCTGGGGCTGCATTTGTTTCACTGAAACAAAAGTTTCACATTTTACATTTTAGGATGAAATCTACTGAAGAGTATTAAGGCAGGTGAAACAAAAAAAATAACATTATATGAAAAATGTCAGAATTCTGAGATTGAAGTCAGAATTCTGAGATTAAAGTCAGAATTTTGACTTTTTTCTCAGAATTCCTTTTTTTCATTAGCCCTAATGCTCTTCCACAGAAAACAAATCATCTGTGTACTCATAAAGTCAGTTTTTGCTTCCTTTTCTTCCTATTGTCTTGTGTCCAGCCAATGCTAACAGGAAGACATTCAGAGCAGGTGTGAAGCTGGGATACTTCGGGAGAAAAATGGTACGAGAGTTTGTACAGCTCATCTAGAGATTTCTCACTCATGTCAGAGTGTTTCTTATTTCTTTTGTCTTCCCACACTGATCCACAGGACACGGCTGACTTTGAGTGGATGATGTGGTTTTCCACCTTCAGAGAGCACATCCTGTTTGCTCTTTCAGGTCATGTGCTGTTTGCCAAGATCTTCTCCATGCTGGCTCCACAGGTGCTTCTACTGCATACTTATTTCATCGTGCTGCTGCTTTGGACTTTATATTATTCATCAGCTTAGAACATTAGGGGCCAACTGTTGTGGGCATTTTATAAGGATACTGTGTAACATTTGGCCACTAGGGGTCCTAAAATCTATAATCTCCCCCCAAAAAATATAAATAAAGTTTTATTCCAAATTAAAATTTGCATCAAGAATTAAGCGTTTCCATGGTCATTTTTCATCTGTTTAAAGTGGAATTAACTTTAATTCCAAATTAAAGAGGAATTAAAACTCTCACAGAATGGGCATTGTAACTTTGCAGGAGTGGATACGTCTCTTATGGACCATGTGACCTGCAGTGCTTTGCTCTACAGCTCTAAAACACAATGGACTGTTTTTAATGCGTCTTTCTCTTTAAAGTTTGTCAAATCTGTACAAAGTAAGAAGGTGAACATGGAGTCTGAGGAGCCCAGAAACAGAGAGAGTTTCATGTTCCAATAGTGTTGCATGGCCTGTGAGAAGTTACAGGTTTAGCCCCCTGGTGGGCAAAAGTTACACAGTATCCCTTCAAATAATGAAATAAATAGCACATAACTAAAGCTACCAGATGGATTGACAGAGGAAGCATAAAGTCTACTTTTTGTTGCAGAACATTGGAAAAATAGCCTTGTGTGATTTGTTTGTCTCCCACAGTACAGGTCCCTGGTGTACATGGTGTACGGTCTGCTGGCTGTGTGGACCAGCATGGGCTGGACCTACGTCACCCTCATCCTATCCCACTGTATCCTGCTCTATAGCATCTCCTTGGTGAAAATCCGCTGGCTCTGCTTCGTTACTGGTCTCTCTACCCTTGCAACATTCAAGTGCGAACCCTTCGTGTCCTGGCAGGTAAACAGCCGACTCTCGGAGAGGGACCCGTTCCGTTTATTTTCAGTATGCTTCAATCCCAAGCTTTAAGTTTGCTTCTCCACACAGGCAGGCTTCGTGGAGGGCGACTTTGAGCTGCGTCATGTTCTCTTCTACGGAGGTTGTGGGTTCACGATCATGCGCTGCATGAGCTTTGCTCTGGAAAACTGTGAAAGAAAAGATGGGAATTACAGCATCCTCGAGCTGCTAAAGTACAATTTCTACCTCCCCTTCTTCTACTTTGGGCCCATCATGACCTTTGATAAATTTTATGTTCAAGTAAGTCACCCTAAATTTGTACAACTGATCGTGTCATTAAGATTGGAAAGTAGTTATTCAGAAGTTCAGGGAAAACTGGATCATTATTGTTTAGCCATATTCGTTTGCAGGCTGAAATAAAAAATGGCTTCCCTCTGATCTAGTGGCTTTGCAAACCACATAGAGATAATTTTCTCTGCTTAAACCGAATATTATTCTGTGATTGTAGAAAACAGATTACAGGAGTAATTTTCCCTTGGTAATTTATTAGATGTGGGTGTTTTAAACTACTCTAAAATTGCAAGTACTCTTTGTTTTTGTTGTAGATCATGGTGATCATTTAGAAGATGCTCATAAATCAAAAGAAAAACTGTCACCTTCTATTTCATGCTCTCTATACAAGTTACAGACATATACATCCCCATCAACTCCAGTTTTGAGCTGATGCATAAAATGCTGCACCTCATTGGAGGGAGCAGGTCTCTTTGTACATTTGACATGTGCTTGCTGCCCTCTGCAGGCCAACAAGTCTGACCTGACCAGGAAGGAATGGGAAATGTGGAATATCAGTGTGCAGGGCCTGATCCACTTTGGAGTCATCATTCTCGTGGACATCCTCTTCCACTTCATGTACATCCTCACCATCCCCACCGACATGAAGTTACTGAAACACCTCTCTGACTGGGCTCTAGGTAAGTGCACACGCTCAGATTTTCCTACGTTTTTCATTTTAAGAGGCGATGAACGAAGCTGAGGATTAAAGGAAAGCTGTTGTTTGGACGTAACGTTAACTGCAGCAGAACTAACGCACCGCTGTCGTTCCCAGTGGGCCTGGCTTACTTTAACTTGATGTATGACTGGGTGAAATCGGCTGTCATGTTCGGAGTCATCAACACAATATCCAGACTGGATCACCTGGATCCACCCAAACCACCAAAATGCATCACGATGCTCTACGTGTTTGCCGAAACGTGAGTCCGGTTTTCACAGCTCAAATGGCTCATTGATCAAACGCTTTTATTTTGTAATATTGCTTCTCTTCTTTTGTAGACATTTTGACAGAGGGATAAACGACTGGCTGTGCAAGTGAGTTCCTCTGCAAGATCAATACATTAATGTCTTAATAACCTCCTTGGACATAGAGGTTCTCATGTTCTGTCTGTCCGCACACAGATATGTGTACGATTACTTGGGTGGAAAACATGACAATGTGCTGGAGGAGCTGGTGGCAACACTCTGCACCTTCGGTGTGACCATCCTCTGGTTGGGGCCTTGTGAGGTGGTCCTGGTGTGGGCTTTCTTTAACTGCTTTGGTCTCAACTTTGAGCTTTGGACGGCTAAATTCTTCTCCATGGAGCCATTTTCCTCATTTGAGGTTTGTTAATGGGAGTAAAATGTAACTTTCAGTGATGACATTCATGTGAACGATGTACTGATATTGTTTTATTTTCCAGGTGGCGATGTCAGAAGCAACGTCCCGCCGTATCAGAGCCATCTTCAGCACCTTCAACTTCTGGACTATTGTGCTGTACAACATTGTAGCCTTGAACAGTTTGGACTTTGCCAAGCTGGTTGCCAAACGGCTGCTTCTTAAAGGTAATTTTCGTCTTTAATCTGGGACAAAGTTGAATTTATTGCCAATTCTACACTAAATTAACGACAAATGACCTCCACAGGTTTCCCGATAACCACTATCATCGTCATGTTTGTCACCTACTGTCTGATCCAAATGATCAAGGAGCGAGAAAGGAGGAAGGCGCTTATTGATGACCCTGATCCACTTCCTCCTGCCCCACCTCCAAACGCTGCCCCCCCACCCACTCCTGCAGCTGCACCGGTTGCTGCTCAGGCAGCTGCAGACCCCAGCAAAGAAAAAGCAGAGTAGAAATCAAATATTGGTAAAAAGAATAAAGAAAGACGTAAAGTGATTGTCTTCTAGATACAAACATTGTTACAGCTTTATTAGCTTTTATAACATGAGTTTTTATTTGAGGCATAAAACCTCATGCTGCAAATAAATCGTACAAAATCTATTAAAAAGGATCATTTATAGCATAGTGGAAATGATTCAAAGGAAGTACGGTAAACCTACAGCCAATGAAAGTGATTAACAGTTAAATAGCGTTGTGACATCCCAGACATTCGTCACTATCATGCAAAAAATTAACTGTTTCATCATTTGTGTCTTTATGAGGAGTTTTTGAAGACGTTTGAACATGAGTGAGAGACTTTTTACACCACATGAATCAGTGTGTGGCAGCTGTGAGAGCTGTTTGTCACCAAATTCCTGTGAGTCCCTGCCTGAACACAGCAATAAAAAGCATCCATTTACATTTAAAGTTGAAGAGTTCCTCCATTTGTGATATGTTGGTGGTGTTGCCTGTTAAGAATGTGAAGGCCTTTTTTCTATTGAAGTATTTTGGTTCTGTTTAGTTTAAACCATCAAGCCTTTACAGGGATAAAAACCAAAGACATTTAAAATATGGTCAAAGCCACCTCTGACTCCTGTTTTAATACTGTAAGTTTCTCCCTACATATATTATGCATGGCTCTTAAAGACAAATGCTCTTCATTCCCTGCTGGATTCAGTGCAATGGTCAGAGTGCAGAGGAAAAGTTTTTTAAAGATTCAAGCCTGTTGTTTTTGCAGATCATGAACTGTAGGTTATATAATTTTTTTCCAGAATCTTACACCTTAGTACAGAGACATAACAATTTAAAAGTAAAGAGTTGTTATAGATATTAAAAAATGACTGCTGTCAAAATCACGGGACTAAGAAAGCTTAAAGATAAGCCTTTTGCACAGACATCTGTTACTGGGTCAAATAAATTAAAATGTTTCACAACTCACAGGGTGTGTGTTAGTAAATCCAGTACATCTGTAGAATAAATCGGTCCAGATTTGACAGGTTTAAGTACAGTTTTACAGTTCATCATTCCCCAAGGAAACGAAAATGGTGTTCCCTAAGTCAAGAAGCAGTGAAATGAGCCTTTAATCTCTCTTTAACTCAAGAATTATAAGCCATTTTAAAAATGTTATACATGATATACACTCACCTCCAGTATTTTCAGTTGCTTCTCAACATAAATAGCTGATCAGCCAATCATGTGGCAGCGACTCAGTGCATTAAGCGTGGAAATGGCCAAGATGACTGGCTGAAGATGAACATGAGAATCCAAATCTGGAAAAAAGGAAGTTTAAACTTTGATCATGGTACAACTGTTGGCTGGTCGTAGAATTTCAGAAATTGTTGCATTTTCTGGAATTTTCACTTACAGCTACAGAATTAACAGAAAATGGTCTGAAAAGGGAAAATATTCTGGACTAAAATGTGTTGTTGACAACAGAGGGGCAGACTGGTTTGAGACCATAGAAGGCTGACACTGAACCTGGCAGAAGACCACACCGAACCGATCCTTATACAAAATATGCCTTTTCTTTTTACTTTTGAGAATTTTTGGCAACAAGCTACATCTGAAAATCAGCTCCCATGTATTCTTTCTGTGCGCTCCGTGTTACTAATATTGGATCCAACCTTGTTGTTTAATAACTTATTATTAACTTGTATTATTTCTTTATAAACATTTCTTTCCAAATTAAATGATATGGGATTTTAACAATTTCCCATATTGTTAACACTGTACAATCTTTTTCATTCATTCATTCAGTCAGTATCGATTACTCTAGAAATAGCTCATTTAGGCCTAAAAAACCCCCCAAACCCCACTCCCAAGGATTTCCCGTCACAGTCTCATGTGTCCGTCTGACTTCCCGGCAGTTTGCAAAGCACGATCATAAGCTGACATGCAGTAACAGTATCACAGCCAAGCTCCAGAGGACTATATAACGCTTACGGCTGCACGGTGGATAACCAAGGACTTAAAACCCCAGTCTCAGTCTCTCAACTGGTTTTGCTCATTTAAGGGTCAGGCATCATGAGCGAAATCCCATGTCGCCTAATGCCAGCCCTAGAACCAGAGCCAGAGAGAAAACTCTTAGTGTGTGGAGGATTGGAAGAGAAAATGGATGCAAATGAAGAAGTTGAGCGGATCTGTGATGCAGTAAGTGTGTAAAACTTTTTTTTGCTAACTAACTGATTTTACAACAAATTATTTCATTTAGTGTATACTGTACTGTTACAGATGAAGCCTCTTGTCGAAGAAAAAGCAGGGAAGACTTACAATGTTTTTACTGCCAAGAGGTACAGGAGCTAGCCTGTGGCTGGGTCAAACTTTTTCATTAAGGTAATGATTTGTGTACAACAATAGATCGGGCACACTGATTTACCAATAGTTCTGTTAATGCAGCTACGTTCTTGGCTCTAAGTTATCGGTTTGTTCTTTTGAAGGTTCATGTGGGTGGAGAACATCATATTCACCTCCGTGTTTGGCAAAAACTCCCCTGCCATTGAAGCGAGCTTGTGCTGAGTAATATCCAGTTCTCCAAGAGTGAGACAGACTCAATTACATCCTTCTGATTATGAAGGAATCACAGAACAACAACAAATCACCGGCACCAGACTGCTGCAGTCTTCTTTCCTTCAGTGAATCTTCTTGTTCATGACAGAAAACAATGCTAATTATAATTACTGTTGTTCATATGTAATAACATACTGTGCATGCAGATTATGATTTTATAAGTAAACTGTGAATGATTGTACACAGGATTTTGGGTTTGATTCTTTTTAATTTTACTTTTCTGTCTGTTCTGGCCTCTCACAACTACTCTGAACATGTTACTTTTTAATTTTCTTTATCCTGAAGTTATCTTTCCTGTTAGAAAAAAGAAGAAAAACGCTGCTGTTCGAAGTTGTTGTGGAAATGCTTGTATTAAGGATTTTTTTTTAGCCAGTAGGAACTGATGGTCATTTTCAAGGTGGCTTCTTCTGCTTCTATGATAAATAATTATCTGTCATAACGGATGTTAGGACCCGATGTACAATGCTAAAAACAGTTTATTGAATAAATGGAAATGGTGAACATTAGCGCAAGCAACAAAGAGATTATCTATTCTGCAAAGGCCTGATGTTCCCACTGGGACAAAAGCAACGATCTGGCAGAAACTGGTGATCAGAGAGGGGTTGAAACACTGAAAGATTGATGGGATGATGAGTGTGAGACACATCCATGCAGACAACACCTGCAAGATCTGCAGAGCAAGACATGAACCATTTTTGTTTGTTTTTTTACGCCAGAAATTGCAGTAAGAAGGGTTCATTTATTTCAACAATATCTTCTGATTAAATAAAAGCTAAAATTAAAAGTGAAAATGTTTTTGTATGGGGTCACATATGTACATATATTTCTGGGGCCTTTTGTTGATAAAATGTATTGAATAATGTTTTCTAACGTTTTTGTTGTATGATTTCTAAAGTAACTCATGGCTACAGTTCACAGATGAATTAAATGGAGTAAATGTGCAAAAGTTTTCCCTGAAACATGTGGAGGCGCACGACAATGAACTATCCTAAAGTCCACTCCAAGTTCTTGAATTAGCTTCCAGCAGGGGTTCATATTTGCAGCAGTTCACAGATTATTTGCAGCGAATAACTTTGGTACCGCAAAAATTTAAAAGTTTGATGTTTTCAGTTCTTTATTAATTCCTTAATTATCTATTTTTAGCAAGTCCTAAAAACTCAGGATGTGTCAGGATTAGAAGTTTGGGCTTCAGACTGAAATGTAGCTAAAACTACATTTTGCTGCTAAAACCTTGATGCTTATGAAGAATTTCGGAGATGTTGATTGTAAACAGTGCCATTCATTATTCTTGTCTTGAGGCTAAGAAGGCCAGATAAAACAGACAATTTAAATCACACTGTTGTATCATAAGTTTATCATTAATACATGTGGATGAAATTTTCACTGCTTTGCTAATTATAAATTACTGAGGTAAGCTTAGAATTACTGGCTAGGTTAAGTCAGGCTTCCAGGATGCATATTGGTTATTATGGTGTAATTCACCATATAAAAACTGACACCATGTGGCGGGGATGTCACTGGATGCCAATGACTCATGGACATGTTTCCGATGAAGCCATGTGTCAGCTATTTCAGAGCTGAGGGATTGTCCTGTGGAGTGGGTGGGGTCGGAGGTGGAAAAGGGGGGACAGAGAGAAAGATATTGCATTTCATGTTCCAGAATAAAGCCCATAGCTTCACACCAAGCACCCGGTCTATAAATAAGCTCCCAGTTGGAGCTCAGTTGAAGGATCAGGACAGCTGAGGAAGTGGGCCGTCCCCGGGATTCAACTGGTGCACCGAGAAATCCACTTTCCAGGCTAGAAACCAACTCCGCCAGAGACCATCTCCTTAAACTTTCTTCTCCGGGGAGCGATGGCTGTGCCTATAAACCCAATGGACGAGCCCAGGTTGTACCAGCAGACTCTGCTCCAGGATGGTCTGTACGACCTGCTGGAGAATGACAAGCTGGTTGACTGTGTGCTGAAGATCAAAGACAAGGAGTTTCCCTGTCACCGCCTGGTGCTGTGCGCCTGCAGCTCCTACTTCCGCTCCATCTTTCTGTCCGACCTGGAGGACAGCAAGAAGAAAGAAATTGTCCTGGAGGATGTGGAGCCTGGGGTAATGGGGCTGATCCTGAAGTACCTGTACACCTCTAAAATCAACGTGACGGAGCAGAACGTCCAGGACATCTTTGCTGTGGCGAACATGTACCAAATTCCCTCCATTTTTACCGTCTGCGTGTCTTTTCTGCAAAAGCGCCTGAGCCTCAGCAACTGCCTGGCTATCTTCCGGCTGGGTTTGATGCTAGACTGCCCCAGGTTGGCCGTCTCTGCCCGGAACTACGCCTGCGAGCGCTTCCAGCTTATCTCCAAAGACGACGACTTCCTTCAGCTCCTTCCCAGCGAGCTGGCGGCCATTTTATCAAATGACACTCTGAATGTAGAGGCAGAAGAGACGGTGTTTGAGGCTTTGATGAACTGGGTTTCCCGGGACACTGAGAACAGAGAGAAGGAACTTCCAGGTTTGTTGGACTGTGTTCGTTTGCGTCTTGTCGATGATGATTATCTGAAGGACAAAGTGGAGAAACACAAATTGATTTCCTCCAATCCTGAGTTGCAGCAGAAACTCCAGCTGGTCAGGGATGCTCGTGCCGGCAAATTGCCGGAGGTCAGGAAAGGCAAACGCAAGGAGGAGGATGGCGGAGGGGAAAAAGATGGAGAAAGTGAAGACAAAGTGGAGGAGGAAAGTCTTCTCCCGAGCATCCTCAATGATAATCTGAGATTTGGGATGTTTGTCAGGGACGTAATACTGATGGTGAGTGAAACAGGCGCCGTGGCCTACGACCCATCAGGGAACGACTGCTTCGTGGCATCAGTCTCCACACAGATACCCAAGAACCATGCCAGCCTGGTCACCAAGGAGAACCAGATCTTTGTGGCTGGAGGATTGTTCTTTGATGAACAGAACAAGGATGAGCCACTGTGCTCTTACTTCCTGCAGGTGAAAAAAAAAAAACACAAAAAATTGGCTGACAAAGAAATGAATCGGCTTTCACTTGGAAAAATTAGATAAAAATTGGATATAATGCCAAAAATTGCTGATATTTCTATGTGATACAATGTTTTCACCACAAACATCATGATGAGAAAAATTTGACTTAATGTAAAGATTATACTAGCTGGTAATGAAAAGCTGGAACAACAACAAGTTGAAAGAAGACGCTAAAAATATAGATGACAACTTACATTTGTGATAAATGTATATCATAATGCACATACTGTACGATAAAAGAGTGCTCCTGAAATTGTCCAAACATACTTGTGAAAGAATAAATACACATTCTTTCAATTATAAGACTTTATACATCAGGATATATCGATAACACATCTATATCACTAGTTACAGAGGCGGGCTTCGGTCTGGAGGACTTGGGTTTAAGTTCCCGATGTGGGACCAGAGTTGTACCACTGTGGCTCCAGAGCAAGGCCCTTAACCCCCATCTGCTCCCTGAGTCTCTAGTAAATCTGCAAATCTCTGCAAACATGCAGAGCCTACTTTCTTAGATGAAATGACCATGTCATGAGTTATTTACAAAATACTAAACTAAAACGCAAAAGCATCAATGATTGTGGAAAACTAAGCATAACTTTAACCTAAGAATTAGATAAAGAAGTACCGGCCAGGCACTGCAAATGCAAAGTATCCAGTTAGTTGACCATACAGTAGGCTAGTTTGAGCATTTCTCATAATCAGCAAAGAGTTAAACTTGTACAGACAGTTAAAAAGATGTTGATCATTACACAGTGATTCAAATCATTTACACGTGGAAAACATTCAAGACAGCAGATGGGATTATCACCTCAAGATCAATATTCAGAGGAATTGAAAAAGACCACAAGCTCAGACTATTAAAAGAGTCATAAAGCCTGATGTTAAAGTTCATGACCAAACAGTTTGAGAAAGATGGAAATATCATGGCTTGTCAGAAAGTGATGTCACAAAGAAGATTCCTGTCCAAAAAAAACCACACAAAACTGAAACTTAACAAAACATAGTGACGCAGGAAGTTGGAAAAGCTGCATCCGAATAAAGCAGAAGCCGTCTGGAACAATGTCTTATAGCCAGTTCAGGCCAAAAATAAAGACTTTGGTCATAAGGCAGAGTAGGTAAACAAACGGATAACAGCACATAACAGCACAGCAGCAGGACAAGGATCCCAAAAACATCAGTAAGTAAAAAACATAACTGAAAAAGAGAAGAATCACGGTGTTGCAATGGCCCATTCAGACTGCATCTAGTGAGATTCCTGAGGAGCTGCTCATAAAAGAGTCCATAAGGACCAATGCAACATTATAAAGATGAGTGGGCAAAGTTATTCTATGATATGAAAAACTGATGACATTCAGAAAATTATTACTTCAAGATGTTGGTTTTACTGAATCATGAGGGGTGCTTAGTTTTCCACACATTGCTTCTGTTTTATGGTTTAGATTTATCAAATGAAGAATAAATCAGAGTGATATTTACCCCGTTACATCAACACTTGATAGGAGGCATATGATTGCCACTGTATATCCTGACATGTAAAGACCTCTGATGTAAACTATTTGTTTTTTACGTGTAACTCACTCACAAATATTTGCATCCTGGTATTTAGTACGACCCCGTCAGTGCCGACTGGCTCGGGATGCCTCCGATCCCGTCACCTCGCTTCCTGTTTGGTATGGCTGAGGCTGAAAACTCCATCTTCGTGCTGGGAGGGAAGGAGCTGAAAGAGCAGGAGTGCACCATGGATTCAGTTTTGATCTACGACAGACAGTAAGTAAAGAGTTACAGATGTACCTGCCTAACATGGAGATTACCAGATAAGTCTGTCTGCATATACAATAACATCAATGAATGGCAGCATGTTTATCGAAAAACTAAAAAGAAGTTTGATTCAGAAAAAAAGTCATTGAGCTTGCTAAATCATACAGGTGAGTACTTGTTTATATGCTTTATTTTCTTTACAGATCCTTCAAATGGGGTGAATCTGAATCAATTCCTTACTCTGTCTATGGACATGCGACAGTATCACACAATGATGTTGTGTATGTGATCGGAGGGAAGGGAGAAAACAAGTAAGTGTATGTTTGTATATTTGAAAAATATCAATATAAATAGACTTAAAGGTGTTTTCATCATAAAAAATTGCAAAGCATTAGACACATCAGAAGTTATCATGCTACTGTTGTTTAAAAAGGAACTGTCTGAAGATGATGTGTGCATATGACGCCAAGAGATTTGAATGGAAGGAGCTTGCTCCCATGAAGACTGCCCGCTCCTTATTCGGAGCCACTGTTCATAACGGCAAAATCTATGTGGCAGCAGGAGTGACAGATAATGGCCTGACAGACTCCATGGAGGTGTACGACATTGCAAACAACAAGTAAGTTCATCTTTTTGAAAGAAATTGTATGCGCCCATACATTAACATACCACGTTTAGGACCATTATAAAAATTTCTAAACGCTTTGGTAGTTATATTTTAAAAACCATCTCCCTACATTACTTGAGGTACCGGGTCATCCATATAACATATCGTAAAGTCTCTGCAGTAATTGTTTATGCTTTTCCCACACTCATTCTGTGTGTGTGTGTGTGTGTGTGTGTGTTTACACATTTTAGGTGGTCAGACTTTGTGGCATTTCCTCAGGAGCGTAGCTCTCTGAATCTTGTATCCTTGGCTGGTTCCCTCTATGGTGTCGGAGGTTTTGCCATGATGCCTTTAGAGGACAGCGATGAGATCATTCCCAAAGAGATGAACGACATTTGGAAGTAAATCTCTGCTTTCATCATTCCATTTTTGAAGATATAATCTCAAGGCTTATCAAGTTTTCATTTATATTAGCTGTAAATTGAATATGGATCTGTAGATTACAATAAAAATTACCTCAGTATTAGCTTAGTAATGGTAGTTTATCCTCAAACAGCAAAATAAAATGTTACCTTTGCTCACATAACGTCTGTCATCCTCTTCAGGTTTAATGAAGTGGACGGAAAGTGGATCGGGGTCCTCAGAGAGATCCAGTATGCATCAGGGGCCACCATTTTGGGGGTCCGTTTGAACACCCTGCGTCTCACCAAGATGTGATGCCGCCTTAATTTCCAGTTTGTTAATGGAAATCTGGTTTGAATTAACTGCAGCACACCACTGATTTTATGGGAATTTCAGGCCAGCTTTATAGTCACAAACATCAAGAGTCAGCACTCTTTATTTCTATTTTACGCAATGCTTTTTTGTAAAGTTTTCTTTTATAATGACATTTTTACAAATATGTTGTGAAGATTCACTATTTGTCAACTAACAGTTTTGCACTCAATGAAATAAATAAAAATACTGAAAAGCCATAAAATCTTCTTTGATTCATTTGGAAGCTGCTTGAATTTCCCAACAGATGGCAGCAAAGTCACGATTTACATTTCAGAGCACAACAGATAAAACAGTATGAATCAAAGAAAAAAGAAAAATAGTACACACACACACACACACACATTTGAAATAATATATCTATATTGTTTAATATTGAAATGATTTCATTACACTTTGTTGTGTTACAGACAGTAAACACTAGTCAATAAGACAGAAAATACAGTTTAATGTTATTAGCACCTCTAGACACTACTGTCTTTGTACTGTTTTTAGCATTTTAATAATATAGCTGAATGTGACAACTACTGCCTACACATGGGCTTTGTACATCAGAATTAACTAAGACATACTGTAGTCTTTACATTATAAAGTAGAGAATCAGCAAATAACAGTACGCATCATGATTTCATTAACAAAGCTGCAGTATGAAGTAGCATTGGAAATGCATTGTAGGAGTTACAACTTTGAATTCGTCATGGTGTTTGTGTTTATATGCCATGTCATATCCGTCTTAAAAAAGAAGAAAAAACAAGGATAAAAAACATAAAAAAGGATCCCAACTGACAAACATGTGTTTTTTTTTGTTTTACTCTCCATTGTAAGTAAGTTTTTCCTGACACTATTAAGGAAAATGCAGATGACAAATTATTTGCAGAGACATGTTTGGAGTGTTTAACAGAGTCAACAGTGTGGCTACGGTAGCACGTTGTGCTGAAAGCCTTTCAGCTACACAGACTTCAGGCAAATGATAACTATAACAACCTGTGTTGTCATTTTTATTCCATGGGACAAGTGTTTTAAGTGTATGTCTTCTTCAAACCATGGTACAACTGTGTTTGGTTTGGCAACCAACTGGTTGGAAGTTAGAAGGGAATTGATAAAGTTTACAAATACTGAGGCAGAAATTACTTATTTTCTACATTAGTGCCTGACTGTTTCGACTCAGTGACACAAAATAGAATAAACTTCATTCTGATTTTTTTTGTTTTGTTTTGCCACTGGTTTAAAAGCATACATAAGAATCAAATCCTCTATCTTGATGAAATATGTGAGAGGTTGGAACAGAAGAATTTTTTATTAAATAAACACATAACAGCTAGGATACTAACTGATAGATCCTCATAAATGAATACTTTCATCACAGATTTTTTTTTGTCTCCAGCTTGGTCAATTTAGGTTTTCCGAAAGTTAAAAACTAAAATGTGCAGATTAAAACAAAACAAAAAAACAAGACAAACAACAAAAAAACAACAACATGAAGCTGACACAAATCTCTTTGAACTCTCATGACACTTTATGCCCAATATCCTTCAGGAAATGTAATAATACTTCTAAGACAGCACTTTTCCAAACACTTAAAAGTGAAGGCCAACAAATCAAATTCTTTTTGGATGCACCTTTAATGTTAAGTCCAGTTGAGACCCAACTTGTTCATTCATGAGTATTCTGCTCCAACTAACTGCTCATCACATTGATCATGCATGTGTCTCCCTTATCCTCCTGCCTGTAACTGAAAATCTGCCTCAGCAAAACCTCTTTAAGGATTTCTCAATTCCTTAAATGCACCAAGAGAAGAGAGAGCCACGAGGAAAGAGGAGGCTTATCAGAGGATAACATGACATCATCACAAGGATCCATGCTGATGAAGCGATTGACTGAATTCTAACTAAATTAATTCTTAAAATAAGTGTCTGATTATGATGAATAACCATTATGTTGCCTCCACTGCCCTTATATCTGTATTTGCCCCCTGGTTGCATTTCTATTGGTAGAGACTAGAGACTAAAACAAGAGGACACGAGATGTAAAGGGACAGATTGGAAAACTGTGTAAGTTAAAAGCTATGCGAAATGCAATGACTTTTGCCATTTAGTGCAATGCAGCACACACAGTTACTGTTGTATCTGGACTCTCAGATGCCAAGGAAAGGTCCATTTTTGCCTAATTGGTACAGGCCTTTTGGCTGCTAGCCTTAGAAATGGAAAATTTGGCTAATCATAAAAACTACCTGCCTAGAAGGTACAGTAGGACTCGTGCGCCCTGTGCAAAGTTTCCCTTCCAAGTAACTAAAATCTGCTTTGCTGTTACTAAAATGTATAACAATGAATGACATGAATGACCTTTTTCCTGAAGATTTAGTGCATATGGGTATAATAAATGTCTACACAGGTTTTGCATGTATAATTATTTTATTTTTTGTAATAATGTAATATTGCTTTATTATGGATGGGTTTGAACTTTGCTGCTGAATTTAGGGAAGACTGGTTAACTAATTAACCCAAGAGACTGGACTAACATACAAATGGCGTTCTTTTGGGTGGATTTAAACTCCAACAGATAAATTTGCTATTCAGTGTAATTTGTAGTTTAAAGTGGCATGACACTGGTAATCTAGCTTTTTTAATGACATTTCAACATGTATTTACAGGATTAAATATCTTAGATAACTTCATAATTAGATGGCCAAAAGATAAAAGTTTTCAAAAAGGGTTCATACTCTCAGTCACTTTTTTTTAATAAAATGCTGTTTCAGAAGGAAGAAGTTTTATATTATTATTATTAATTTGTTTCAAAACTGCATTAAGATAATTCCTGCAATCATTTGCCAGTAAAAAGCAAATTCGCAGGGATTAAGGGCTATGATGTCTGCCTTCAAACTCTGCCAGCTGAATTTTACATAAAAGTGCTCTTAATTTGGTAGCTAACAGTCTTTTTTTATACTCTGATGCCATGACAGATAACATATAACACATTGTCACATACTAAGCACTCAATTTGAGCAAACATGAAGAGCTGATTTCTCTTAATAACAGTCACATAATACTTGAAGGAAAACTTTAATCCAATTGACCAGGACATAGTTTTGTAATCCAGTGTGCAGAACATCACACTTGACAACAAGCAGGTAATTTTGTAAGATAAAAGCTCCAATAACTTTCTAAGCACATATTCTGATCATATTGGAACAATAACAGACAAAAGCCTCCTTTAGTTTCTAACTTTTGCTCATCATTTCAGAGTTTGTATATTCCTAACACATCTGAAAGCAAAGATGATTATATTTTCCCATAAATCTTGAATCTTAAAGACATTTTTCCCATCAATACACATCTCTCATAACTTAAGTCACCTCATATCTGCATGCGTGTCCCCTTTATTGGCTAGCGTGGCAAACAAATTCAAAGTGCATAAATCAGTAGTATTTACTACTATTTCTCCTCCTTTACCATCAGCTACTATCAATATCCATAAAACAAAAACATTCAAATCCCTCCATTTATAAGGCAAAAACACAATGAAAAGCACAGTATATTAGTATCGTCCGTTGGGACAGTAACAGGAAAAAAAAACTTGGTGAGAAGATTCTTAGCTTTTATATATAGGCTATATATAAAACTTACAGTGGGCATTTCTAATGAAAGCTAGGGCCACATTATGAGTGATGATGCACTTTTAAAGGAGGCATTTCTGTTGATTTAGAGCAGGATTGTAGTTCACTCGATTACCACAAGAGAGCAATAGTGTCTAACAGGCAGTTACTACAAAACAACCGGGTTAAACCTTTTTTTTTCATGTAACCCATGTTGAATTGTTGACACAGTGCTACATATTATATGTAAATAAAGGCATTTTGCTGTCTTTATTAGCTTCTGTACATTTAACTTTCAGAAAAACAAACATGTTTAACTCCATGTTATCTTCAATAAAGATGAATTCAAGGGCTTTCGACATTTGGTCTATTCCCGATCCCAACAACTCCATGGGTTTAAATCTTAGCTTATTTCTGACCCTGGGGCTCACTGTCCGCTAAGGCTAAACTAGATTAAATCACAGCCAGGATACTTCAGTTACGTTGCTACCTAACAGCTGTAGACTGAATTTAAAGGGCAGTCTCAGACCGGACCCTGTACAAAAGCAGCAAATCAAAAATACAAAACATGTGTTTGACACATTTCTTGAAAAGAAAAATAATGTGTACCATTATTAAATAATGTCTGCTGAGGCCCTTACTATTTAGCCATGGCAGTGTAAGAAAAACATGTATGTGGGGTAGACATAAGACTACATAAAAAGGTGCTTGAATTGGCCTTTTAAAAAAATTTACAAAAGCATTCACAATCTCCAACTTTCTTTAGTACCAGCCAGGACTACATGTTAGGGACACATTCACCCAGCTCTCCATGTAAACATGAGGGAAAAAAAAGAGAAAAAAAGGCAGGAAATTCACGTCTTAACAGTATATACACAAAAGTGCCACACTACAGGTACACGGCTATAGATTAAGTGAGCGGGATAATACACAGAGACTAGAGAATATGAAACAGATTGAAATGCCAAGGAGGAATTCTTATTTGCATTCATGCTTCCAAGGTGAATTAGATGACTGGTGCCACTCAGGTCTGTTTACTATACAGCCACAAACAGCAGGTGGCTAGCTTAATTTACTTTAGCTGAGCTCAACTTAATGTAATGACTGGATACAGCTGCAAAGAGCTGGCCGGACAGCATCTAACATCAACTTTTATTACAAAAGCAAAACTATTGTTTGAGGCTCCAGGGAGTCCTTATGCTAAGAGAATGAAAGATTTGGGGGCAGAACTTATTGAGCCTGCCAACTTCTAGCAGGGAAAAAGTTGTAGAGACAAATGGGGCTGTTTACAGGATTTTTCCTGCTTTTTGGATCAGATCACTTTGATGCATGTTTTCTGTTTACTATCAGCTGAGTGCATGTGCAAATCTGCATCCAATGAGCATCCATCTGCATTGGAAAAGTCTGGTACAGGTACAGTCAGACATGCAGGTGGAAATTGCTTATGAAAACAGGGAGCGAGGCGATCGTTTGGTCAAATGCTTCAAAATAAGATTAGCGAGAAAAAAAGAAACAAATGAGCATTTTGGGAGGGTTTGAGCTCCACCGCCCTGAAAGGAGTCAGGAGGATGCCTTCAGGTAACCTTACAGGTGAATTACTCTCAGTAATAGTCCAAAAAGGTAAATTGTGAAAGAGCACAACTGACAAGATAGAAAAGATAATTAAACTGGTTTAGAGATGATGGTAGATGGACGTTTTTGCCTTAAGCGAAGCTAGTTCATCCGTTTCTAGTATAGATTCAACATTGATCAGCAGATCTCTGAGAGGCATCGATTATCTCATTCAGCCTTCTGCAAGAAAGCAAACGTGCACATTTCCGGAAATGTTAAGCTCTTCCTTTAACAGGGTGTTATAGATAAGTTTATTTTTCTTTTTGTTTTCCCAGATATACCCTTATAGAGTATAGATCCAGGGGTTTTATACTGTATTATTCTTTTTGCCTAAACGTTAATCAGCAGTTAGAAATGTGTTCACACACTGCAAATAAAAAAAATAAAAAAATGGTACAACTGTTAAGAGCCCTTTTAGAAACAAGCTCTGCGGTGCCAGAAATAAACAATGTCACTGCTCTTCTGAGCATTAGGGCTTTGATATATAATATAGGTTTTATCATTTCACAATATGGGTTACATCCTATATAAAAGAACTCTATGAAAAAACTCTACTTGGCTATGTGAGCACAGTTCTGTCAACTTCCATGTCTAGACTCTTGATTAATGACATAATAACATCGAAATCAGCTTGCAACTATATTGGGGGTTTGAGTGTATTAGGCTTTACTAACAAGTCACAAAGAAACAAAAAGTTGTATTGTTTCATAGCCAGATCTGCAGGAGAGGAGTGAGCTTGCTTAATGTAAGCAAAACATGAGTCAACAAATTCATCCAACGCCTGACTTGGGGAACCTCGAGCCTTTTGCTTCGCAACTCGAACGCCGCACACTGCATTGCACGGCTAAATCTCCACGCAGCACAACCTCTCCAAAAGTCCTTAGAAACAGACACAACATGCCACAAATCACACACAATCACAGTTATAAAAATGAAGACAGAGAGGTGTACGCTTTAAATATCGCTGGAGTTAAATGTAAGGTGCAGAATTGATTATAAATGCTGAATGACGTTATCTAACTAGAGCAGATGAGCCAACAGGATTTGGTTATCGGCGATGCCGTATACATGTACATGTTCAAAGACAAATCAGCATTTGGTTATTGCTGGGTCACACCATAACCGCCCGCTACATCTTGGCAAAGAACAAAAAAAAAAGAAGTCTCTTACTCCAGTCCTCGTCCTCGTATGAGTGACAACTTCAGAAACTCTTCCTCCCGTTGTGTAAAGAATGCTACAATCTATGTGTTGTGCAAGACACTGGAGAGACGCGTGGTGTCTAGAAATCTCAAAAGGAAACTTGGACAGAGCTGTGAATTCATACGGAGTGAGAATGACCATCCTACTGGACTCTGAGGTTACTTATTGTATTCAACAGATTAAAAAATAACTATTTCATCCCCAACCCACCCCCCCGTGTGGCCTTTTTTCCCCACTGAGGTGCTTCGCTCTCCCACTGCTTAAAAGCTCAAAGAAAAAAAAAACAAGAAACAAAAGTAACAAAGTGCTTTCAATGCTACAGAGATCTGTTAGTTGTTGGAGTTCATCCTACCAGCAGAGAACAACGGGGGCGGTGGGGGTAGGTGGGCAGCGGGGGGCAGCGTCCCCATGGACTGCAGCAAGGGGAGAGACAGCTGGGTGCTGTGGAGGGGGTGGGGGCTGGAGGCAGCGGCGGGTGTGGTTGCAGATGTGGCGGGGGTGGTCGTTCCCAGCTGGACCTTACCGGAAGAGTCCGCGGCGGGGGAGGCAAGGGGCTGGTCGACGCCAAGGGGGTCGCTGCAGTTGGTTACCAAGGGGCCGCTGACGCGGAAACATTTCTCTCTGTGGGCCTTCAGCATGTTGGAGAAGCGGAAGCGCTGACCACACACCTCGCACGGGTACGGCTTTTCTCCTGTGTGGGTGCGGCGGTGGCGCTTCATGTTGGGCCGGCTCGTGAAGCTTTTCCCACAGATCTCACAGATGTACGGCTTCTCTCCTGCAGGACAAAGGACACGGGATGAAAACTACACCTGCCTGATGAGTTTTTCACCACTTATCATGACATTTAAAAGCTGCTGTGATAGTTTATTAGTATGTTTAATGTGGCCTTCAAAGTAAAAGTCTCACTCGGCTCGTCAGACTTTCAGTGACTTTCAGATGTTTTTCTTACACGGTGACAAAACTGTTGCTATGTGATAGTGCGAATGGTCTGACTGGTTGCGTGAGTATTTTTATTTTAGTTCTTTTTGTTTCGAATGAAGGTAAGTATATATTTACACAAATTTTATATTACACTTGCTTTCCATGTACTGTATCGGATTTGTTCATCTGTTTTTTCATTTTGGAAGATATTGAGGACCCCCTTGAAAACGAGATGGTGCATCTCAAGGGGCTTATTCTATTAAATAAATTAAATAAATGATACATACAAGCTCTGAAATTATATGCAAACATTAATTCAAAGCTGGAAACTCTTTATTGCTTTGAAGGAAGCCCATACAGTGGCCACAACCAGCCTGGAGAACAAGATTCTATCTCAATGGATTGAGGGGACCAGGTTAATATTCTCTTTGTATTACAGGTAAACTGAACACTAAGGAGTAACTACACTTTACTGTGATATGACAGAGTCAAAAAATTGATTTATTTTTGTTTTACTTGGCTTTGAAGTTCATAAAAGACATTCAGCAGCAAAGTCAATGAAGATCCTGAGGAAATGCTTTAAAAAGCGACTGACCAGTGTGTGTCTTCATGTGTTCATCAAAGTACTGCTTCATGTTGAAGTCCTTTCCGCACCATTGGCACATGAACTGCTTGTGTCCGATGTGGATGCTCATGTGGGAGCGAAGCTGGTATTTGTACTGGAAACGCTCGCTGCAGTTCTGGAATCAAGCATTGAATGAAAATTAAAAAGGGAAATAAGTTAGCTCTTAATTTGCTAAGCTATGCTAATTTGAAACATTTAACTTGCTAACAGGGCTCTGTATACAGTATGTAAAGACAGCCGTATGATTACTCAATATTTTTCTTCTGTTTGTTTTGACTGATACATATGAATTTCTTGATCTTAACGTGTACTTTTAAAACTCTCCATGCCAGTCAGAAAGCAGGAAAGCATTTAGAAGGAGCTCAAACCTCACACTTGAAGGGTTTCTCTCCCGAGTGCTGTAGAGAGTGAACCTTCAGGGACATGCTACGCTTGAAAGACTTCCCACACGTCTCACAGGTGAATGGCATGTCCTTGGTATGGGCTTCATGTCCACATACACACACAAATACACAAAAGTTGTTAGTTCATTTCATTGTCAAGTCAATTTTAATGAAATAAAAACAGGATTGTCACTAATCAATACATGCTTTATATTTATAGTGGTGGAAAAAGGTTTTGGACACCCTAAGAAATGTACACAATTACACATATTTTCAAATTTAAAAAATTTGATTGTTTTTTTATATGTTTTGTTGAGTATCACTGCTGTGACTGTACTAAAGAAACTACTTTTGAAGACCTAAGAGTGATTCTAAAAGCACTATTTTGAACATGTATTTTAATTGTATTGTTATTTTATTCTTTATACATTATATTTCATCTCTTGCTTATATTGTACAGCACTTAAATTGGAATTGGAAAATAGATGTGGATTGGATTATATATTTTCAAATACAAATAAAATCTGGTATAAACTGGAAAAAATCTGTTCGTTAAAACAAGCAGTTTATTTTCTAAAAACACATTCAATTAATAACTTCTATCTGAAATGTAAATGTGATTTTAATTAATGAAAAATAAAAAGTTGTAGTTATGATGAATGGTGTGACTTTATTTAAGCAATCAGATATGAAACTGACCAATAAAAGCTGAATCAATAAACTGTCATGTTTATCTTATACGTTATTAACATGTGGAATAATTGAAATAAATATATTCACATTTGCACAAAATGACAAAAGGTTGTAAAATAAAAACGAAAATGTATATTTGGACTTGTCTATTACACTGGCCTGCAATAATCTATTATAGAAAAAAACTAATACAGAATGACAAATAAGGTTTATAAAAACAAATTTTACCTGCATAACCTAGAAAAACTTTTACCACACAGACTTTAAAGCACCGAAAACTATAACTTATACTTCAGACATCAATGATGTAATTATCACAAGAACACTGTAAATTTTAAATAAAATAAGAATAGATCATAAATAAGGCAAACTATAACTCAAAAGGAAACTAAAACTAAAAACTAAAAGTTGTTGATGTTGGCTGAACCGACTCGTAACTGCCAAAGAAACTACATAGTTTCCTCCAACATTTACACATAGTTTTCCCTTCACTAAGAAAAAAGGAAACACTCCATGCAAACCATTCTTGTTTGGAAGTTCATGTGCCGAGTTGTAAACCCGTCTGGGTAACTAGATTTTTTTTAACCCCCCCCCCCCCCCCCCCCCCCAA